>CAOJBK010828761.1:0-10172 GCA_948294925.1 Codiaeum variegatum | reverse complement strand
AAAGGGAGGGGTATTGATAGACAACAACAGGAGGTGGAAGAAGCAGGACAGCTGCCACGAAGATCTCAGAGGATACCAAAAAGAAATTCAAAGTACTTGGATTAGAACGAGTCAAGCAACTGAAGAAATAGTCCAAATTTGTTTATCAAGTCTGCTGAAAATTATTTTCATTGTTGTTTCATTCAATAATCAGACTATCTTGTATTAGCCGTTAGATACCTATTTTTTAGAATTGTGAGCTAAGAAATAGGAATAGTTGTTAGTTCCTACTGTTATTTAAAGTCTTGAGTACATGCAATAAAGGCAGACAAATTCTTATCAAAACACTTGTGGTTTGTTCTCGCCCAAAGCAAAACATTTTCTTTTAATTATTTTTTTTACAAACTCTGACTGGGACCTATCAGTATATTATTCATTGTATAGATAATTATCTATGAATCTATAAAATTAGTTAGGTTAATGTATATTATTCATTGTATTGATAATTAATATAGAAATAATATATACTATTCATTTTATTAATAATTAAAATTAGTTTTGTTAGTTGATTTTTAATAATTAATTTCATTACATTATATTTAATAGTGTAATTTCCTTTTATTCAATAATATGTAATCAAAGTTGACTATGATGTATATCATCATATCACATAATGTATATTATGATATTAATTGATGAATATTATAATAGTTTCTGTAATTTTTTAAGTATTTTTTTATAAATTAGCTAATATATTTATCAATTATTTCAAGAGTGGAGAAATTTGCCGAAAACCACATTATGGATCAAAATTCTTACTCATTACAACTTTTTCACTCAACAAATCTGAATATCCGTCAAAATGAAAATGCATCTTCTATTCAGCTAGAAAATATTACAAGAGATAATTTTATAAATTAATGTTCTCTTCGATGTTTATCATTACATTGCATAATTTATATTATGATATTAATTGATGAATATTATAGTAGTTTATGTATATATAATTTTTAAAAAATATTATTTATACATATATTAGCAGATTCATCAATTGTTTCAATAATGGATATTTTTGATAAAAAAACAAATTATGGATCAGAATTCTTACCCATTACAACTCATTCACTCAACAATTTAGAATATTCATTGATAGGTCTAATACCTAACAACTTCTAATCTTTCTTGGCTTGAACTGGATTTGGTTGTGTCTTGGATTGTGATGCCTGCACAAAGATCAAACGTGAGCTAAGAGGGTCAGGCTTAGAGCTTGGCAAAGACCCTCCGACGCTCAAGTCAGTAATGGGCTTAAAATGCCTTAGGCTATGAAGAGCCCTTAAAACACAATGGTGTTTGGTTTTCTGAAGTGTTTCGGATTAGAGTTGCATATTTTGAAATGTGTGTCATCATGGAATATTTTATAGCATTTTGTATGATTCCTTTGGGACACTTATCTTGATGCTTAAGGTGCCACGTGGTGGATTCTGAGTATGGTGTCACGTGGTCCCCAAGTGATAATGTGGCAAGTGGCATGAATAGCTGAGGATGCGTGTTTTGGGAATATTCTGTCTGACTAGCTAAGTGGGCTCCACTTAGGGGTCTCTTAGGCACAAAATATGCCGAAGAGCCCTCTTTGATAGATTGGGCTTGGGCTTGTCTTTTTTAGACCATCTCATTTGAGTTGATGGGCTTTTTGGCCTTATTTATTATGACCTATATTGGTGGCCCCCATTGTTCATAAGAGGTTGAAGTGCTTCGAAGTCCAATGTCTTTGTTTGAGTAAAATTCACTGAGGGGATGTCTCAGAACCTTCGCTTCCTACCTAGGTGCCATCGCCCGCATGCGTCGATGATTCTGGAGTTCTTCCATAAGGAGTATGACTTCGCCTTCATGTATGTTTACGAGCTTTGATTCCTATTACCAATCTGTAGTTTTTGTGCTATTGGATCCCTTAGTATATTCCTTGTTGAAGTAGTGATGTTACCTGCAAAGCTTTCATTTTGATGAGGGTCTCTCTGCCACGTGTTGTGCCAACTCATTAAATGATTTGCCATGTGTCATTTTTAAATGATAACGGCTAGGAATATGAAGGCTCTTCTAAAATGTCTATATATATCTTAATGACTTGGCTATTTTTTTCCTTCTTATTTCTTTCCTTAGCTCAACTTTTCTTGCTTCTTCTCTCTTTCCTGCTCTTATCCTCTTTCTATTTCTATGATAACTCTTTCGATCCTATGGATCATACTAGACAATATCAAGCCAATCGATCTTCCTCCGTTAGCATGGAGGAATTTATCATTCAATCTTTGATTCCTGCTTGGAGGAGTGTAGTTCCCAAGTCCAACATTAACTAGAGCCCATTCAGGACCAACTTTGACAGTGTTGCCTCTGAGGTGTCTTTCAACTTCCTTTCTACTTCTCATCATACTTTTCATGAGGGCCCTTGGCTAAATGTCCTTGTCGATCGTTAAGACTATGTCATTTTGTATGAACAGCTACTTCGCAGCATACTCTTACCCCTTCTAGGTTCTTTTTGGATGTCTTTTGACGCTTTTGTGTCATATTGTTCACCTCAAAATATACTAACAAATAGTGATTGCGAGTATACATACTATCGTAGCATAGGATGAGAACCCAAGGTCGTACTCTCAAGGACCGATTATTATGATTTGTTAAGCTTTATTAATTTGTTTCTTTAAAAGTGCAATTAAAAGTAAAAGAAAATTTTATTTTGATTGAAAAGTAAATAAACAATTAAATTAAAGACAATCAAATAATGAATATGAGTATGCAATAATATGAACACATCTAAAGAAATTGACAATCCATAGTATATCCTTTATGATTTTAAACTATTAATTCTATTACTTAGGTTTAACGATCTAATGTTCAATACAATAATTCAACTAGAGCTTACCCTAGTTTAGCTATTGCATTCATAGATGTAATATAGAGAGAACATGCATCAATCAAAGAATTTAAGACTAAAACTTATGAACCCAATTCATTTTAGAATCTCAATTGAATAGTTTCAGGTTTAGACTTCCACTCTCGCTCCATAATCCAAACCCTAACTTAAACTAATTGGTGATCAAGCAATTTGTTTATAATCATTAATTCAATTCAATCAAGCAAAAGTTAAACCTAATAATAAAACTCATAGCTATTAATCATATCAAGACTATTTCATGCTTCAATCTCTAGACAAAAAAGAACTTAGTTCATGATTGAGTTAAGGGTACAACTTTGAATAGAAAACCTCTTAAAATATCCTAAAAGTTTCTAAATTGAGTTGGACAAGAATTCTATTCTAAATAGGATATAAATAACTTAAAACTCATAATAAAACTTGTATTGGGTAATACTTCTAGATTGTGGGACAATTTTAGGCCATCAAGAGATGAACTTAAACTTCACATTCTTCATAAAAGTTGTATATCTTTCTCTTATCTTTCCAATGGTACCTGACAAACCTCAATCAAACATCTGTAGCTCATGTTATGCTTAAAATATTAAAAAGTATCAAAGTTGTTAGATTTTCGCTACGACGCACGACCTGTTCGCAAAGCATCTTTCCCCGTGTGTTATCCCATGCAAGTCTTCATTTCTCACAATTTTAGGCTCAATTTATCACAGAAAAATATCACAGGTCACTGTACGGCTCCATGGTGGATCCACATAGCCTGTGCCATATTAAAAGGCTCCAAACCCCCTTAAAAAAACACTCCAAATCTTGCTCTAAGTGATTCCATTCGCTTAGGAACTCCATTTTTTGATCAAATAATACCATTTTTGCACAATTCCTAACTTTCTATAAAAACCACTTAACAAACACATTAAATGTAATTTTTTGGCATAAAATCAACTTAAATGTAAAGGACAAAAATATATAATTTCACACATAACACATAAATTTCACTCTTACCCCGAATTCTATTCTTGACATCCATGGATTTGACGTTCTCTGCTTCTACATGGGGATCTTTTCTCCCTCGAGGGAGCTATTCTAAATTTTCTATTAATTTGTCTCCTGCCAAGGCGACGAAGGGGTCTTCATGTCCTCTGAGAGAGCCAATAGAAAACTATTCTCTACGAAGCCCAACAAGGTGGACAATTGGAAGTGCTGATTCTGTGAGCTTCATTACATCAGCTCAAGTGATGCCAGTTTGGGTTTTGACGGGGACTATCGAGAGCCCCACAAGTTCGTTGGCAACCCTCCTCTCACCAAAGACGACATGATGAATCTTTTAATACTGATCAGTTTGAGGGAGCTGGTCAATCTTGAGGATTTATGGTGAAGCAGCCTCCTAAAAGATAATGATGGCCGTTTATCCATCCCCTTCTGCCTTAGGGATTTAATGGGTGAGTATTTTTGTTTTTGCTTATGTTTATAATGTTGTTTTGACCCTCTAATCTCCACCCTTTTTTTCTTTTCTAGAAAAGCTTTTAAAGGCGATGAATGAGGACCTTTGGCTTATGCTGGGGATAAGGTCTGAAGAGGAGAAGGCCCAAATACCGAAGCCAGATCTCACACGTGTCATTCCTATTTGAGATCCTCTTACAGGAGCGCTCTGGCCTAGCACAAAAAAGGAGATTCAAACAATCATTCTTCAACTCCATCTTTAGGAAGTGAACTTCCCCCATCTGGCTATTTATTATAGATACTTGCCAGATTTAACCCCTAGAGGTAGTACGAGGGTTCAAGCGTCTGCTGGCCCCTCTACTCGTTCAGTAGGCCCCTATTCTAATGTACCCCTCTCTAGCTCAAAGAGATAGGCACATAAGCCAGTTGGTGAGGATAATGATGAAGAAGGCCCCTTTATTGTTCAAATATCAAAGCAAAGGTCGAAGAAGACCTCAATGCCAATTTATACTCTAAAGATAAGCCAAACTCGACCAATCTCGGGTTTTGCTTCTAGCTACAGTCCTGCTCCTTTCTCTCTGCCTCTTATTCCTAGTATTTCGATGACTGCTGCCTCTTCCTTCCTCTGACTAAAGCGTCCTTTTTATTCGAAAAGAAGAGGCAACATGACCAGTTGCTGATGCTCTAAAATTTTGAGGATAAGATTGAGTAGATGCTTCACTTTCAGCTGGTAGCGAAACATGTTTCTGGATATAATGGAGTCCTTAGCTAAGGATGAGATGGAGTTTAATAAGCTCCTTAATATCATCTACCACAACTGCAACCTTCTTTTCTCTAAGGACAAACTGATTGAGATATATGGCTTCCTCTACAATAAGGACAAAGTTGTGATGAGGGAGTTATTAGAGAGGAAGTTTGCTCCTCTATCTTCTGAGGCTGGCGAAGCTGGGGGGTCTGCGTCGGCTACTCAGGCATCTGGGCCTCCTACAGGTAATCCCACACTCTTTCCTAACTCTTCAACTTCTTCATCTTCTTCTTTTGACTTTTAGGGGGTCTACGAAACTCTCAAGAGGTTAGGGAAGTCTTGGTAGACTGGGCAATCTGCAAGGAATGCTTCTTTTGTCGAGGCTAAGCCCCGCCAAGTGATTCTTCTTAATGGTAGAGAATTCGGCAGGGTAAAGATTAAACATTCTGCGAGGAGACCCTCACAGAGAGTTGGTGAGTTTTAGTTCACTTTCTCCCTTTCCAGGTCTTCCTTCACACTTTTACTAACTCATTTCTTTATTTATACAGCTTCACTTGGTGGAACTGTTGGGAGAGATGTTTCTCTTCTGGGTAAGGACTCCATTTCTTTGCCTGTGGTAATTGTTCTGCCTTCAATTCCCGAGGTAAGTCTTTCATCCCTTTTCATTTCGTTTCTTCCTCGTTCACTTTTAATTTGATTTTGATTTTTGCTTCTTTGTAGACTTTCGAAAGCGCTCAAATTTATAAGACTTTGTCTTATCCTCAAGCGGAGGTTATATCTTCAGTCGTTAACCCTACTCTTCCTCTTTCTTCAAGAGTCGAGGAGAATGTTGCTCTATCTTCGGCTACTGAGGTGAGTTTATTTCTTCTATTGGCTTATGTTTCATCTTCTTCTGTCTTCTTATTCCCCCCTGACTTCTTTTATAGAATTCCAAAGATGCATAAGTTGGTGAGGTGTCGCCTCTCCCTCAAACGAAGGTTGTTCCTCTAGTAGTTTTTGAAGGATGAAATGTGAGTCACGCAGCGGAAGCTTAAAAGGTTTTCCAAAAATCTGATGAGAATCGTTTTTTGAATTTCAACATTTACCATTCCAAAACTCTTTTAGCATGGTTGATTTAGTTATTCATTAAACTCTTTAATAAATTACTAAACTTAGGTTTGGACCCAAATTCACATCAATGATACTTTACCAATTATTGTGCAAAACATAATAGCAACAAAGAAGAGATAGAATGTATCAAATACCTCAACTCCCTACTTCGTTTAGCTCCTCAAGTGCGAAGCCTCTAACTTGACTCACATCGAAGCTTTCCCAATGGCTTATGTCTCCTTTTCTACTTGAAGATGCTTGAACCCTCTCTTAGCTGCCCAAATTTTTGGTTCTTGCTTCTTGGTTTAGAAATGGAGACCCCCGGGGATATGTTTGGACTTTGATTTCACACACATTCTCCTTCTCGAGGTTTTAGTAATAGAGTTTATAGTTGAAGAACTCTTCTTCAAAAATAAACTCCCTCTCACTAAAATGGTGTGTAGATTTGAACTTTCTCTTTCTAACTCTTAGAGAGCTTCTCACTCTAGATCAATGAAGAAAAAGATGAATAGTTATAGTTCAAATCTTGTTAGGCAAAAAGATGATACACCACTACTTATATAGTCATGCTTATTCCAACCAAACTTCCTTAAATTAAGGAAGAGTTAGTGAAGATGATGGTTTCTCATGCTAACAACCTTTTGACTTAATTGACAAAGTTACTACTAAATTAATCACTTTGATTAGGACAAGTAATTAGTAGGAATCACTTTAGCCAATAATTAATTACATCTAATGTAAATTAATAATCATTTACCTTAATCCATATCTATTTAGTCATGCCCATTTATATCTCATACAAACTATGACATAATTGAATAAATCCCACTCTAAATTAAACTTTAAGACATGCTTGCATCTTTATAAATTTAATTACAAGTCTAACCCAATAATAGTTAATAATTAATTAAACTCTTTAATCAATTATTACTATAGTTAAAAACCAAACCATGGGAAATGCTTTATGGTGTGTGACTTACTAGGTTCATGTTCTAATTAGCAATGGGATAAAGAAAACTTTTTTCTTCCCACCAAATATATAATCCATAATTTATACTTAGTCTCATAAGTCATGAGTAACGTCTAGCATAACATATCATGACTACCTAATTAGAAATGAATGTCAGTAATTGTATCCTTGACATTGCATGGACCTCTTGATTATAATTATCGTTCACTCGAATCCATTCATTACGGATTTTCGATCTTAGCTAGGGTCATGGAATAGTCAAACCCTATATGCTAGATCATATAACTTTTATCCGGTTCTAATTCTCAATAAATCGATTCTTACTAAAAACTCTTTCTAGTGAATCTTTACTACCTTTGCCAAGGATTTGTGAATCGAGAATAACCAGAAGTTATAGAAATCCTTCATTGTTTTCTCAAGTTAATAAATTCTTTCTTGGAGATCACTTATCTCAACATACCACTAATTACGGCCACCACATGCCATATACCAATACTTGATTAGAATCGGTATGTAAGCAGTAAATATGTTAGATAACATGTCACCTCAAGTCTAAGGATTATATGCATAATTACAATCTAGATTATCAGAAATTGACCCATGTGTCTATCATCTAATGTCATTATTCGACTTACTCATCTCATGAGTGTCCACGTGTTGTCACGACATCACATATCTGTAGTGTGAGACTCACTATCTCCATACTGATAAGTATCTCATTCTTGTCATGGATGACAACAGAGGCGACGATCTCTCCGGATTAATGACGTTCCTACCAACAATCCTATGACCGTGAACTTACTTTAAAGTCTATGACAAAAAAGAATCTGTCTCCAAATTCTCAAACTCTTTGAGAATAGATTTTCTTACATAGAACTTAAGGAACATATATACGTAATGAACTAAAATGAAAATGATCATTAAACAAAAACATATATATTAATAACCATTATTGGATTAAGATTACAAATATATACATAAAGTACAGGCTCTAGGGCATACAACCCTAATCATTTTGGCTTTACCTCCTCCCCAAAGGGTCAAGGAGAATGTTGCTGCACCCCCAACAGCACCTGTTCAAGTAATCCCTCCAACGAGCATTTTTTTAAGTGTACTTTGTTGACATCCCTTTCTGTATTTTAGTTTACTGGAAGAGATGGCGATGATGAGGCCACTTATAAGGCCTATTCTATAGAGCTAGAAAAGTTCATTAAGGACTTCAATATTGATGGTCTGCCAACTCCGAACTGCGAGGAAGATGAAGCTTTGTCTGATCTCTATAAAGAAGGCTGCAGCTTAAAGTTTGAGATGAAGATGTTTCTTCGTAAGGGTGCCTCCCTAGAGCAGACTGCCCTCATCAAAGGCACTGGAACATCCTCATCCCTTCATGAGGAGGATCATTCGAGTAGGCAGGAGAGTACTCATAGATCTATTGATCATCCTCAGCATTCTCCTGAGCAACTCCTCAGTGCCTGTCCCCTTTGCAATCTCTCCTCTATTTCGATCCCACCTCCTACCACTTCGATGCGGATGAATGATGAGTTCTTTCAGGAGTGGATGAGGCTCCTTGATGCTAAAGGGATTTTTTCTCAAGGATCGTCTCTCAAATTATCTCGAGGTTAATATCCTTTACTCAGCTTTTATTTTCGACCCTCATTACTTTTGATACTTTCGCTAGCTTATATAGGACGCCTTGTCAAGGGCGATGTCCCATCAAAAGGCTGTTAAGGCTATCCTTTCCAATCACCAAGAAATGGAGATGATTGTTTTCCTTCATTCCTTAAAGAATGAGAACCTCAAGAAGAGTTTAACTAAGAAGGAGCATGCCCTCCTAGAATCATCATCGGAGCTTTGAAGCGCTAAGGAAGCTCTTGCTCAAGCTTCTTATGATGTCAAAGGTGCCCGTTCTGAGAGAGATATCACCCTCTAAGATAAGGAGAAATCCCTGATGGATATTGAGGAGCTTCACACTAAGTAGGGAGAAAGAGGAGCATGTTGCCTCCCTAAACCAACAAGTGCCTGCCTCCGAAGATCAAAACCATGTATTACAGGATGAGAAGGATAAAATTCAACATGGCCTCTGTCTTTCCCAAAAGATCATGAAATTAATATCGAGTCAGGCTAGGAGGCATGTAGAGGGGGCACGTCAGGCTATCAAGGGCTTCTTCTCTTCTGATTGGTTAAAGAAGTATATCATGAAGAGAGAAGTGTTACATGGCATTCTTTGGCACAATAAGAGTGTTAAGGAGATAGTTCCTAAATATCCTGAAGATGCTAACTCCTTCAAATTACATAAGCCAAAGAAGGTCTTAGTTCCTACCATTGATGAATACTTGGACACACTTCCCCATCCTTCTTCTCCCACCTTCGAGGTAGATAAATATAAAGATCTCCCTTCTTCCTCAAGTGAAGACTTAGATGGGGATGCAGACCTCGAGGAAGGCAGCATGGATCCTTGTTAGTTTTTACTCTTTGTAAAAATTTATATCTTCTGTACATTTTGTGAAATTTGTAAATTGTATGAATAAAATTTTTTCTTGTTCACATTTTATTATTTTCGCTTCTTCGAAGGTCTTAATGTTCTCTATTTTTCAATTTTATTACTTTTCTTAAAGCCCTCTTCGTTATTTATTTATTTTTGTTCTTTAGCATTTTCACTTGCCTTCGAGGCTGATTAAAAAGGGCTCTCCACTGAATAGGCATAGGTTCGAAGTGTTCCTGTCTTAAGGTGCATACCTCCCTTAAGAGGTCTTTTGCCTATCAAGTAGGTATTTTTTCCAATAAGGATTTCGTGCTTCCCAGGAAAAGCCTTTTGCCTATCAAGCAGGTCTTATGTCATCTATCAAGGATTTTGTGCCTCCCAGGGAAAGTCTTTCGCCTATCAAATAGGTCTTATGTCCTTCATCAAGGATTTTATGCCTCCCAGGGAAGATCTTTCACCTGTCAAGCAGGTCTTAGAAAAAAAGAATAGAAAGTTGAATACAATATAAACTCAAAAGGCAAAAATTCATTAATTTCAACCATTGGTA
>CAOJBK010827877.1:0-10457 GCA_948294925.1 Codiaeum variegatum | reverse complement strand
AGCTTTGTACTAGTACTGTATCTCTGTAAATAGAAATCTCTCTGCCCGTGGACGTAGGCTGTGATTGCCGAACCACGTAAATCTGTGTGTCAAATTTTAGTTTCTGGTTCTTGTGTGATTGTTCTTCTCCTTTCTGTGTGCACGGTATTGCTACCATTGGAGTTGGTTTCACGCGACAAACGCGACAATATTTTGTGCCTTTTATGCAAATCACGCCATGAAATTCTTTCACATATACTTCTTGAATGTATTTTTGTTGTAGGTTGCTAGAGCACTATAGAAGTGCAATTTCCTCACAGTGCAGCAATAATTTTGAACAGCTTGTACATTTCTTGATCGACAATAACAGAGTGACCTTTGAAATGATTATTATGATGTACTGGAGCATATGGACTTCAAGGAATGACGTTATGTGGAACAAAAAAGCGGTATCAGTGTATCCCAAAGTGAACAAGGCTGAGCAAATCCTAATGCAATGGACGGAAGCTTAGTGAAAAGTGTCAATTCCCTAACAGCGACCTTCTCCTCACCATCCTATTATTGAAAAATGGAAGAAACTGAGCCATGGCCGGCTCAAAGTAAATGCTGACATAATAATATCCTTTCTCGGCAACAAAATTGGTTTTGGACTTGCAGTTAAAGATTGGAATGGGAAGTTAGTTATGGCTAGAGCTGTCTCAATTCCTGGTAGTCTCCTCCCACATGAAACAGAAACAATTGGTATAAGAGCACTCTCATGGCTTAAAAGGAAGGGATGTGATAACTTGATCTTGGAATTGGATGCTTTACAAGTTATTGATACTCTTAACAAGCCTCTATATCGTTCTTCTTTTCATTTGTTGATTGTCTACTTTTACGTATCGAACTGAGACAAATTTAGCGTCATCATGCTAGCAGGTTAGCGAATAGCGATGCACACACTGTGGCTCATAAAGCACTTTCTATGCCTCACTCTCGTGACGATAATGTTCTAGTCTTACATTCCAAAATATTTGAACTAATAAAGCTTTGACAGATTTCTCAACAAAAAAAAAAAACACATCTATTATGTTGTATTAGAAAATTATATATATATATATGCTGAAAAAGAAATTTAAAGAGAGGAAAGTTCCTGAAAGCGAAATAAGGAAAGAATGAAAATGCCATTTATTATGTAATTACTCATTCTACATGAGCGATTGCAAGGAAAAACTTATCACAGAAAGTTCTTTTATAGGTGTATCTCGACAAACAATCAGGTATCCCCTATAGCCCAAAATGGAATTAACTGTTTTTATTTCTCTCATCCTATTGCTAAAAAGGCATACATCTTAAATAAAAAATGAGGGCATCTCAGATGAGTCGACAACAGGGAAAATTAAATGGAAAAGAAAAGGCTTT
Organism: Codiaeum variegatum; assembly: GCA_948294925.1. NCBI lineage: Eukaryota > Viridiplantae > Streptophyta > Magnoliopsida > Malpighiales > Euphorbiaceae > Codiaeum > Codiaeum variegatum. The sequence continues at coordinate 9,077 of CAOJBK010827877.1, read as the reverse complement.
GATGGATACTGGTACTGGTATAATCATTGGGCTACTTAACTACATTATAATTCACAAATGAAATTACTATAAGTAAATAAGATGAGATTACAACAAGTGAATCAAGATCACTCATGTCCTGTCTTTAGGTTCAAGGGCAGCTATTTCTTTCACAACTTGAGCTTTGTCTGCTTCAAACTGTTCGTCCTCTGGAAATATATAAAGGGGAAAGTGAATATAATACAAGATATATATATATATGATGATACTAAACTATTGTCAGCAATTACTACCTTTATCAATCTTGAAATCTGCAAACAAACGCAAAAGCTTGCTTCTATTTGCAACAAGAATGCTAACAATATCAGGAGGTTTATTTTGATTCGCAGCAAAGAGCTGTGGGATCAGAAAAAGAGAAAAATAAAATATAATAGGTGATCATAAAAGTATCATGAAGGTCATGCTTGGTTTGCTCTGGAATTAGTGGAATGTAATTCTCAAAATAAAATTCTATTTTCTGGTTTGGTTTCCGAGAGCCCAAAACATTTATTTTATCGAAATTCTATCATTTTTAAGCTATAATTTTTAATATAACTAACAGATTATATTTAGTTAGAAAATAAACTTCAAATGAAATTCTATGGATTTAGACATCCATTGTCAATCTTTGATCCATTTCCAAGGTGAACCATGTTGTGAGACCTAAACAATTTCCCAATTCATAATTGTTACTCTATATTTCAAGTTTATACCTTGAAAACATGAAATGCTTCTATTTGAATGCTCTTGCTAGATTCCTGCAAAAGAAGATTTAGCATATCAGTGTTGAGGCAAAAAGAAAAAAGTATAAAGTAATACAAAGAATTCTAGAAACAAAGATGACATGAGCTAGGAAGGTTGCATGAATGTAAGTTCAACATTGCATACAAGATACGGAAGGACGTCAAACTTTTCATGCCATATTGATTTTATTAAACAAAATTATCAACCTAATAATATTAAAAGCGTTCCAAATAGTAAGCTCATATGCACATGAGAGAGAAAAAGAGTTAGGTGATGGTGGGGATATTCATGACAAGTAATCTTTAAAGTATTATATTCATACTCTGAGGAGATTCATAAGAATCCTCAAGTTGTCCCTTGAGCTCACATATCGTGTCATCACAACTGAATTTGAGCGTTCCAGTAACATATCTCCTAATAGCTGAAACATATAAAAACACTTGTTTAGCAGTCAGTATAATTAACAAAATGACAAACATATTCTAATGAACTCCATCGATTCTAGATGTATTTAGAGTGCCTCCTTTCATTGTTTATGATATATATGCTAAATGCCACATATTTCACCACCTTGACAGCTTGTCGCCTCGTAATGTAATTGGAAGATTCTAGCAACTTTGAATTATACTCGGCAAAGAACTGCAATCAGCAAAGTATAACAATATCAGTATATGACCAACTATAAACTTGCAAAAGAATTCCGAAAAAAAAAGAGCCATAGAACTAAGAATTCCAAAAAGAAGATCTACGGAAGCATAAATTTTGAATGCATAGATACTGATTCATAATAGTTATGGAACCTTAAATATGCTCATGAATATGCAAATACAGAGGAAAGAGAAAAGTCAAGACATGACATGGAAGGAAAGCTCAAATCATTAGGCAAGTAAGAGCCTCTAGTTTTTGTGTTCCCTTTACAATGTACCCCTTTATAAGTAGTATAGATCTATTCATGACTTGGCTTCAATGAAGCAATAGATAAAATGCAATACACCACCATTTCATACTAATTGCTTTTCAGTTGAGAATTTTTATCCATACTTAGAATGTTATGGAGATCAAGTACATCAGGCATGTCTACTATCCAGTCGATGAAAGAATTAAAATATGAACATACATAAACACTTTACAAAACCAAAAAGCAACAAAACTTACCCATTCATAATTCTTTGAAAGAAATTCTGCTACTGTAGATTTATGTCTTGTCAAGAGTTCCTGGAAAACAAAAAGGACAAAGGAACATTAGGTTGATGCCACAGCAAGTGAAAGTATATGACTGAATCATAACACAAGTAATAATCCAAATTAATACTCTAATTGCTGTGCAGAAAATAACTCATCAATGAAGCACGTTTTGGGTGAAAAACATTTTCTGACAAAATGAATCATTTATGTATTGAGTTGTAGTGCTTTGAGCACATTGGAAAAACTAATTTTCCTTCAATAATATACCTTCAAACTATTTGACCCTATATAAACTCCACTTTTGTTGTATTCATAGTTGAATTGAATGGAAATTACACAGAGGTAAATTGTTGCAGGTAGAGTTGATCAAATGACACTTGTGAGAGTGCAGATATGTCTCATCCACAAGTTCCTTCTATATTTATGAATTTATAACAGTCTAGAAAATGACTCCCAAATGACCAGAAAATGAACTAGTTCTGAAAATGGGAAGTCATTTGCCTCAAAGATGAAAAATTTTCCCTTTGAGTGTGAAGCATTTTTTGTTCAGCATTTATCCAATATGCTCCAAAAATTAATCCTTCTAGCAAAGGAGCCCAACAAAGTTATATTTTCCTGATATGTATTCAAGGCCTTCTACAAAATAGCGCACCCTATAATAATAATAATAACAGCAAATCTCTATATAAGCAATTCCAGTCACCAAGTGAACTTCCAGAGTGAATTGCAAATAGAACAATAATGCATCTGTTTGACTCAACATGTCCCGTACAGTGACATGACTCTTGTAAAATCTCTAATCCAACCTATTTGCATTTCATCTTCAAAAGTGGCAACTGAAACATCAAATGTTCTTATCTTCTAAAAATGTCCACAAATTTGATATGGATGCACAAAAAACTATGAGATAGAAAGTGAGAGTAATTACCAACTGTTACAGCCTGTCATATGCTAGATTAGGAAATAATATATTTCTTAATTAATAGGCTTGATTGTAGGAATTTATCACCCTTGATTCTAGGTTGATTTTATCTTTATTTCCTAAAATAGGATCCTTGTACTTGTATATATATCTGTCCATTTTATGAATAATATATACAAAAAATATTCAAACACTCTCTGAGTTTGTAATATGGTATCAGACCCTCTCTAATTTAGGGTTGGCTTTTTGAAAAATCTAGGTTTGAAAAATCTGGTATTGGAAAACACAGCCTGACTGTTACAGCAGGCTTGGGGGAGAGTTGTGAGTCATCTTAGAGTGATCTTGAGTCGTCAATCACCGATCAGTCGATCCGCCAAGTCCGGTTGCCGGAAACCTAACGCGTGAGCCACATGCGCCGCCAACAGTTTCTGCATCTTGCTCACGCGCGTGGGCTGCTGTCAGTCTCGCCGGTTGTCTCTCTCAGGGTCGCTCGGTTCTGTACAAGTCTTTTGCCTGCTTGGTTTTGTTGAAATACAGAGTGGTGAGGGGCCATTGCAACAAACAGTCCATAGTGCAGGTTCGCTTGAGATTTTTTTGTATTCTTTTTCAAATATTACAGTTTTGTTTTCAAATATTGTTTGCTGTGATTTTGAAATATGGAGAAAAAGAAGTTAGTCCTACTATCTGCAGATGAGTACGCTATATTCGTTAAGTACCAGGAATCACTAAAAACTCAATCCGCACCTATTACTGAGTTAGGTAAATCTAATACATGTCTCATTACTTCTTCAAAATGGATCATTGACTTTGGTGCTACAGATCATATGGCAGGTAATTCCAATTTATTTTCCACTTTTGAATCACATAAATCTACCTCTCTTGTTACTTCAACTGATGGGTTACCCTCTCATGTTACTGGTTTTGACACAATAAATCTAACACCATCAATTTCTTTGTCATATGTGTTTAATTTACCCCAGTTATCTTTCAATTTGATTTCTGTTAGTAAGATCACTCGTGCCTTAAATTGTCGTGTTATATTTGAACCAGATTATTGTTTCTTTCAGGATCTAATGATGAAGAAAATTTTTAGTAAAGGACATGAATATGGAGATCTCTACATCCTTGATTCACAAGTTCCAAAAATCATAACCTGTTTAAGAGTCGTATCACCTTTTGAAATGCATTGTCGGTTGGGTCATCCTTCACTCCATATGTTAAAGTAACTTTGTCCTCAATTTTAGAATTTATCTTCATTAGACTGTGAGTCCTATCAGTTTGCAAAACACCATCGTCTTAATTCTAGTCCTCGAGTCAATAAATGAGCGAGTGCTCTATTTGAACTAGTTCATTCAGATTTTTGGGGTCCTTGCCCTGTTGAGTGTAGATATACTGTCTCAAAATGGGGCAGCTGAATGCAAAAATAGACATCTTCTTGAGACTGCTTGAACTCTACTATTTCAAATGAAAATTCCTAGATCTTTCTGGGCTGATGCAGTTTCTACAGCATGTTTTTTAATTAACCGAATGTCATTATCTGCTCTTTAAGGTAAGACTCATTTTCATGTTTTGTTTCCAAATAAAAAAATGTTTCCCATTGAACCTAAGATTTTTTGTTGTACTTGTTTCGTTCGTGATGTTCGTCCTCAAGTTGCTAAACTAGATCCAAAATCCTTAAAGTGTGTATTTCTTGGGTATTCATGTATTAAACAAGGTTATAGGTGTTACAGTTCTACACTCAAAAAATATCTTGTCTCCACTAATGTTGTTTTTAAGGAACATACACTTTTCTTTCAACATACCCCTTTTTCTCGACAGAGGGAGAATAATGATGATTTGTTAATTTACATAGTCAAATCACCTGCTTCGCAGTCTACTAATCCAATTTCTGCAAGGCCTAAACCGCCCATTGTACAAACTTACTCTCCGAGACCAACTGCTTCATGTCCTGAACCTACTCTTTCGTCGTTGGATTCAGTCTTCATTGATTTCGCTCCAAAACTAGAACCAGAACCGATTTTCAAAGATAATCTTCCCATTGCTATGCGTAAAGAAAAATATAAGTGTACATATCCAGTGTCCTCATTTGTGACATACAAACATTTATCTCATTCATCATACTCTTTTATTGTGTCACTTGATTCGGTTTCTGTTCCTAAAAATATTCATGAAGCACTTTCTCATTTTGAGTGGCGTGATGCTATGATTGAGGAGATAAATGCTCTCGAGTATAGTAGTACATAAAATCCGGTAAATTTACCCGAGGGAAAGAAAGCAATTGGTTGTAAGTGAATGTTTGCAGTGAAAGTTAATCTAGATGGATCTGTTGCCAGATTGAAAGCTCGTCTTGTTGTAAAAGGCTATGCTCAGACTTATGGAGTTGATTATTCTGATATTTTTTCTCCTGTTGCTAAACTTACTTCTGTCAAGTTATTCATCTCTATGGCAACCACTTATAACTGGACTTTACATCAGTTAGAAATCAAGAATACATTCTTTCATGGTGATCTACAGGAAGAAATTTATATGGAGCAACCACTTGATTTTGTTGCTCAGGGGGAGAATGGGAAGGTCTGTCATCTTCGAAAATCTTTGTATGGCTTGAAACAAAGCACTCGAGCTTGGTTTGGCAAGTTTAGTGAAGCCGTTGAAAATTTTGGCAAGAAGAAAAGCAAGTCAGATCACTCTATTTTTTACAAACAAACTGTTGCTTGAATTATTTTGCTAGTTATCTATATAGACAATATTGTCATTACTAACAATGACACTGAAAGTATTACATCTCTTAAATCTTTTCTTCACAATCACTTCCATGCAAAAGATTTGGGAGTATTGAAATATTTCTTGGGTGTTGAGGTCACAAGAAGTAAGAAAGAAATCTTTTTGTCTCAAAAGAATTATGTTCTTGACTTATCAAAGTTGTGAGCTAAACCATGTAGTACACCAATGACTCCTAATTTGCAACTTATCAAAGAAGATAAATTATTTGAGAATCCTGAGAGATACAGGAGATTGGTTGAAAAGTTAAATTATCTCACTATAACTCGTTTGGATATTGCCTATTCAATAAGTGTGGTAAACCAGTCTGTGGAGCAAATCTTATGCTACTTAAAAGGTGCACCTGAGAAAGGAATCCTTTATGACAATCATGGTCATACTAAGATTTAATGCTTTACAGATACTGATTGGACAGGGCCTAAGAATGATCGGAGATCTATTTCAGGCTATTGTATTTATGTTGAAGAAAATTTGGCTTCATGGAAGAGAAAGAAGCAAAATGTAGTCTCGCTCCAGTGCAAAATCAAAGTGTAGAGTCATGGCCAAATCTATTTATTAAATAATGTAAATACATCAACTTCTCACTGAAGTGGATTTGAAGATATCAATACCAGTCAAATTATGTTATAACAATCAAGCTGCACTTCATATTGCCTCAAATTCAGTCTTCCATGAATGAACGAAACATATTGAGATTGACTATCACTTTGATTGTGAAAAGATTCAACGAGGCTTAATTTCTACAAGATATGTGAAAATTGGATAACGATTGAGAAACATCTTCACAAAGGCTTTAAATGGAGTCATGATTAATTATCTTTGTAACAAGCTGGACATGATTAATATTTTTGCTCCAACTTGAGGGGGAATGTTACAGCCTGTTATATGCTAGATTTGGAAATAATATATTTCTTAATTAATGGGCTTGATTGTAGAAATTTATGACTCCTAATTCTAGGTTGATTTTATCTTTATTTCCTAGAATAAGATCCTTGTACTTGTATATATATCTATCCATTTTGTGAATAATATTTACAAAAAATATTCAAATACTCTCTGAGTTTGTAATACCAACCTTAAACGTAGCAGCAGCATCTGCTGCAATGTCAAAATTTGGAAGTTGTATATAATCAAAGAATTGCTTCATATGCTCTGATTCGAGAACATATCTGCAGAACAAAACAAAAATATACAGGTATGCACCATACCCAACATGAATAAATACCAAGACAAAAGATAATGCAACATAGTAAAACAAGTAGTATAGTAACCATTTGAATTTCTAGTAAAGATGTATTATAATCACACAACTTAAATTTGAAATTTGACTTAAATGCAAGAAACTTTTACATAAATTATGGGATAAGCAACTTGAGTTGCAATCAATTATTCATATCAAATGAACAAGAAATCATCCTGACATGCAAAAATAACATGTGTTATATAAGAGGTTTAAAGGTAAATTACTCATAACACAATTAATGCATCTCTAGAAAAAGGAAATAATTAGGGTTAATAGCAATGCTACCAGGGGAAATCAATTGGATTAAGAACAACTATTACAGCTTCTCAACTTCCAATTAGTGTTAACATACAAATCAACATCTGAATAAAAATGGCAACCTTTTGAGTTCAATGTCCATCTAGGGGGAAAATTTCAATTTCTTGACAAACCATATTTTCTCTTCCAAAAAATTAGATGACATTTTAGCTCTGAAAAGGAAGCTAATCTAATTTCCATTCCAGACATTAACTAAAAGAAAAAAAATTAATAATACTAACTTCACTCACTTTGCAACACTCTGGTGACGTATACATTCCCTCAACATTGCACCATAGTGTAAGGCCATGTCTGTGCTCTCATAACTGTAGAAGCAACAATGGAGAGAATTAGAATATGCTAATTAATATTGCACCCAAAAAATATAAACAATTCCTCTCCAAAATTTCCATTTAGAAAACAAAGCATATACATACAATTCTTAGAGCCAAAAGTACCAAAGAAAACATGCATCTTCCAAAGGAACATAAATGTAACAACTCAGAACCATAATATTGATTTAATATGATAAGAAATTCGAACCATTAACCACTTTGTCATCTTCTCAACAAAATTGTCCCAAGATAGAAGATTTTTAGAAATGCCAATTGAATATTATAAGTCCCAAGAAGATAAATATTCATTCACTTTCTCTAAACGGTTCCATGAAATCAATGATTTAAAAAAAATTGGTCCAAAGTATAAATGTAACCATCAAGATTGAACGTCACATGTTAACACTAATCCTCAACTGAACTCAGCCATAACACAAGTTATCTATAATTAATTCAAAAAAGTGTATCTCCATTCCATATATAGCAAAAGAAAAACAAGCAAACTGAAAAAAATGCTAAGTCTTATAGTCAGCATTTCAGGAACAATCAAAACTTAATCAACAAGAACTTTAACCCGAGGATCATCATATGAAATCCTCAAATGTTGTTAGAAACAGAATCATCATCAGATCACAATACCAGCTCTAAAAAATTCTGGTAATAACAATCTTACCCTGCTACAAGAATATCCAAAAGATCTGTGTTTTTTTCCAAGTATTCAGATGCAATCAACCGCGAATTAACTTGTTGCCTTTGTAAATTGGCAACAACTTGAGTAGCATCTTTTCGGGTCTGCAGAAACAAACCTTGTCATGCTAAATAATAAGAACAAACAACTCAAACCTACTGGAGGTCTAGAGATAAACAAAACCAAAATGTGAACTTAACATAATTGCTTAGTGTTGAAAATGCTAAAGCATTACTAATTGTAAACATAATAAAAGCATGAGTTATCAGCATTACATGGCTGTAACTCAAGAAATTAGCACATGCTTACCTCCAAGCTCAATTTGGGAAGACAAATGATCAATAAACGAAGAGTATTTTCTCTGAAAAACTCTTGAGTCAATTGTGCACAAGCTTCTGAGACTGGCTCAGTTTCACTATTTCCATAAAGAATAGACTTTAACTCCCTGATATTCTTAGACAACTCGGCCATCTGAGGAGAAGGAAGTGATAAAAATTCAGAAATTTGGCAAAATATGAAGTAACTGGAATTGAAATATCCAATTATCAGTTAGAATCAAACACCAAACTATGCAAATATAAAGATAACTTCAATGAACTAATTGCCAATAACAAAGACATAAATTTAGCAGAAATGAATCCAAAAAGGCAATAAGATTTTACAGCCATTCCCTAATAGCTTGTGCTACAAAAGTTTTAGTCTTTGCGCTCGATAGTTCCAAGAATTGGCATTATAAAAAAAAAATCTCTTGATTCAGAGAAACAAGCAGATAAAAAATCTTCCAATTTTTAAAATTGATCATAAATCAGTTCACATTTACTATATAATTCCGATTATCTATAAATAGAAATTCCAAAAAAAGGTTCC
>CAOJBK010827518.1:0-17953 GCA_948294925.1 Codiaeum variegatum | reverse complement strand
CCCTTGGGTGTTTTAGAGAAGTTCCACTGATATCTCAAATGACTAAATTGTCGCATGAAATTTGAAAATATCCAGTTGGGTAGTCATTTTATCTTGAATAAAACAATAACTAATAATTTGCATTTCATGCAAAATTATGCCAATGACATGGAGTAGTTTGAGATGAGTCCTCTGTTGCATTGGATGGGGCTCACAAATTACATCAGTATCACAACAGTTAATACTAGTTTGTAGGAATATGGTCCTAATCCAAGTTATGCGTTGAGCAGTTGGAAGAGCTGACAGTGGAGATAATAGTTAAGTAGGTTCGATTTGTGCATATTTGCTTGCTTTTAACTGCAATTGTTCTGAAGGTTTTGTTTTTCATTAACAATACAGGAGAATGTGGTTACGGGTTTTGGATTGTGATTAAGAATTGATGTTTTCCTGGAAATAATTTAAAAAAAAGAAGGTTAGAGATGGGTATCTGTTAGCGAATCTCATTCAATTAGTCAATTAGCATTGCTTGGTAGAAATATTTTATGCTGTGGACAACTAAAATCAGGCTGAGATTGGACTACTGAAGGTACATGAGGAATTTCCTGCTATTGATCTCTCATTCATAAAATTTAATGAAGAATTCTAGCATATATTTTACATCTTTGAGTGAGATAGTGCAGAGACAAAATAAAAGAAAGAAAACTGAGAAAGAACAAGCAGTTGCATATGAATACACAAACAGCTTTACATGCATTAGATACTACTCTCATTTATCATTTTCTACTGTGGTTCTGCACATGCTATAATCTGCTGTGTTATTTTGAACTTATTTTCCTTTTAGCACCCTTCAGAAACTTGACTTTTGGAACCTTGTGACAAGGGAAGGTAAGCATCATGAGGACGAATATCCCCGAAGGTCATTTTGCTTTTCAGAGCTGCATTATTGAAAAAATTTCAGTGAGCTAGATCTAGCGATCCATATTATAATCCTATTTAATTTTAAGCTATGGTAATTGTTTACCTTCTGGTTCTCTGGAGATTGTTTCTTGATCCTTGCAGTGATGCACTTGACTTCTCTTTTAGTAAACTTGATAAGCTTTTGCAGAACTGATCATTAAATGATAGCCGTTAGTTTACAGGTACAGTGAGTGTTTATTTTTCTCTAGGCTTTAACCTAATCAACTTTAAAAACTTGTACCTCTGTATATAATTTTAATTCTCCTGCTGATTTTGATATTTCAACAACACAATTGGTGGGAGCAACCTCAATCACCTGACATTTTTACACACAATTATTAAATTACTTATATTATTATATTTTACTTTTTCGATATATTTCAGGAAAAAATATGGCAACTAATTACCTCTGCTGATAGGTCATAAATTGATCTGGGACATCTAATCATCTTATGTTTTGAATGCATTTTCACCTGATACAAGGTTGTATAATCATTAGTTATGCTGTAAATGTTTTGCATATTTAACAATGAAAATTATTTAGTGAAGAGTTAGGAATCTAATTAGATTTTACCTTGAAGTTATCCATCCTTTGAACTGACAAACTTACATCCATTGCAGCAGCCTCGATCTTCTTTATGGTTTCGTTTACTGTAAGCTTGGATCCAAGCCTTGTTGTCTCCTTCTTATCTTCCTGGGTAAAAGAAAGATTGACAGCTTTCAAATGAACCAAGAAAGCTTGTATATAATAATTTATAGATTTTTTTTATAGATTCACCTTTTCTTCAAAGAGACCTGATAAATCAAGGTCATGTGACATGGCTATCAATTGAAATGCATTAATGAAACTTGAGGAGTTTGGTATTTTTGTCTGTGCAGCATCATCCTGCTAGGATTTTAGGTGTTTGGGTAAAAAAACAAAATAAGACATTTAATTCTGCATCTTTTTTTTAAAACTAAAATCTATAAGTATTTACCTCAGTTGCATCGAATGCAGCATTGACATCGTCCAAATAGATATTCTTGTCAGATACAAATCCACAAGAAGGCACATAATCTGTCTGAAACCATGCATCTCGAATGATCTCTAGTAATGTTATTCGCTGTGACAATCAGTAAAATAGCACATTATGTTCTTATTGTTATAATACTCGAGCAACTTTTACAAGTAAAATAACATTTCATTTGCTTACCGTTCTAGAATTTGGATCAAGTATCCTTGATATTATCTTCTTCTGACTTTCAGTAAACCACTGTGGAAAAGTGTATTCTGCTCGAGATATCTTTAAACAGACAAACTTGTCAATTGTAATATTTTCTTTGCTTTTTAGAAAAGGGTCACATAGAAGCATACCTTCCTAAATAACATCATGAGATTACGATCATCAAAAGGTAGATATCCAGAAAGAAGCTCAAAAAGAATTACTCCACAGGACCAAACATCTGCTGGTGCTCCATCATAACCCTTACTTGCAAGAAGCTGTTCAGCAGAAATATGAGCCATCAGCTTTAGTAATGGAGAGAATTCAGGTATGATTATGAGTATTTATGTCAGAAAGCTAATCTATATTTTTTTCTGTTTTTGGTTATTAGGCTTTGATTAACTCATAGTCTCAAAATTCTTCAGATTACACAACCTATTGTTTGAAAAAACAGAAATGGAAACGAAATTGTGCCCTTGCTAGTATGCAATTTCAACTGTTGCCCCGCTCGTACTTTCTCTTTTTTCTCATGTTACAATTTGGCATTAGATCTTAACAAGTTGTTTAGCAAAATACATGAAAGCTTCTTACCTCAGGTGCTACATAACATGGAGAGCCGCAGGCTGTGGTTAGAATGTCGTTGTGCTGTCAATCAATTGAGATTTTGTATGCATCATCCTCCGGAAAATTTTGTACTGATAAATGACATAAGAAAAAAAGTGCTAACCTATTTGTACCTTACGCAATGCGCTTAGTCCAAAGTCTGAAATTTTCAGATTTCCTTTATTGTCCAAAAGCAAGTTTTCTGGCTGCTTAGGAGATCATTAGTTGGTTAGTCAAGTCATTTATAGAAAATTTTGGAAAATATTTTTAGTACATTATATTTACCTTCAGGTCTCTATGATAAACGCCTCTGTTATGACAATAGTCTACTGCATCAATCAATTGCTGGAACAATTTTCTTGCTTCTGATTCATCTAGTTTCTTGGAATAAGACTTGAGTAAACAAGGGGTTAAAGAAGATTAGAAAAGGCTAATATCAAAGACTTCCTCAGAAGTCAGAAAAAAATGTCCTTTTTGAATAGTAGATGCAGTTGTTTCTCACCAATTTGTCTGATAGTTGTCCTCCTGATACATATTCCATTACTATATAAATTTTCGTCTTTGTGCCAATAACCTGTTGTTTTTCAAGTCAACACATAAACCAAGTTCAAGATAAGTAAGAAAGAAGCCTTCCTAATTTGTGGGAGAAGAAATTTAGTTTTTTAACTGCTAAAGATACCTCATGTATCTGAACAATATTTGGGTGATTCAGAAGCTTCATTGTTCTGATTTCTCTTTGTACCTGAAATTAGCATGTCAATAGATTATAAAGATGTATGCAGATTGCTCGAACTTTTGCTCGATGGTGTTAAAGTCATGTTGAAGGTTTTTGAGGTTTCAAGTTTAAATCTTATAATAGAGCCTAAGAAATAAAGATAGAACAAATTTGAAGTAACAGAAAGGTACCTGAAACTTGAGATTGTTTTCTAAAACCATTTGCTTATCAATGACCTTGATTGCAACATACCTGGCATTGGTTCTATCTACAGCCAATTTTACCTTAGCAAATGTTCCTTCTCCTATTGTTCTTCCAACATGGTACTTCCCTATGTTGCTTGCAAATCCCATTTTTTATGAGACAATTTCAAAATCCTTTCTTCTTCTACAGCTATATTGTTATAACTACTCTGTCTAGCAAAAATGTTGTTCCCCTTATTCCTTAATTGCTTGTCTACACCCTTTTCAAATGTTCTTTTTATCCACTTTGCTTTGAGTTCTTGTGAAAGTGGAAAGTGATTTGACAGGAACAAGGTGGTAGCTAGTGTTGATTGGTGGTGGCACCTGCCATCTTTGTGGCTCTCCTAATTCCTTGTGAAAGAATGTGATTATAAATTTTTATATATAATGCTGAAATACAAATATATTTTTTAAATACTTTAATTATTGTGGTTTTATAGCAAGTCTTTTGCATTGATGACTTCTTTTTTTCTTTTTTTGACATAGATGACTTGTTGATATGGGCTAGTTGGTGAATGCGTTTTGAATGGAAGTTAGCTGTCTGTATCTAAGCTATATAATTCACTATTACTCGGTAATATTTTGACTAGTTTATGAATTATTTTGTACAAGAAGTCACGAAGTGCCATGTGAAATTGATCACCCTAAGTCAAACTGTGCAGATGTTCGATATATGCATGAGCCATCTAAGTTGTGAATTGGTGCGGGCCGGTGTGATTAGACACTGTAAATTAGGCTAAATGTAATATAATTTTCTAAAATTTTCAGATAAGTAAATTATCATTTTCTTTCTCTCTTCAATAAATCAGGGCACAATAACTCAAATTAGGCTAACTGTTGGTTAATCAATCAAATCAACTAGTAAAGATGCAATTGCATAGATATTGTAAAAGTAAAATTAAAATAATAATGATGTTTAAACTTTTTAATTTTAATGGTTTTGGTGCCTCAATTATTTTTCGTTCAATGTAGTTTAACTTTATAATAATGGTTAATTTCATAATTTTTACCATCATAATGGTGTATAAAGTATTTATGTAATTTATAATGTGGATAATAGATATAAAATCAACATTGGCTAAACATTTGTTAATTCTAATATTTAGTTATGTTGAGCCAAATCATTATTATATTTAATTCAATTTTTACATGGTGGTAGTCACATTGCCAAAGCAATTGATTTTATGAAGTTATATATATATATATGCCTTTTATTAAATATATATACAAACTTTTAAGATCATTTATATTATGATTGAAAGAAAAAAAATAAAGATAAATATGTTTATATATAATTTTATAAAATTAATTGTTCGGGCAATAAAAAAAGTTGTTCTGTCAATATTATTACTCTTTTTACATTAGAAAATTACTAACCTAATAGGTTATTACTGACACATTTGAAGACATTGATTTAACGTTTGTTCAAGGATAAGAAATCATTTTTATTTTGTGATGATTTATTTCGGGTAAAAAACATCAGTGATCACTAATTTTTATTTATTTTTTTATTTTGATCACTAAGGAGGTTTCATGACCGAAAAATTGACATAACATGAAACGTGTTGACTAAGAGCTGATGTGGCATGCCACGTGTAGATTAAGTAAGTATGTCACGTCAAATTTTCAGCCATAAGACCTGCCGGTACAATAAAATAGAAAGTTATTAAACTGAAAAAAAAAATCAAAGATTAATAAGAAAAATGAAAAAACAAGCAAATATTAATGATCACAGGTTCTTTTTATCCTATTTATTTCACAATCATTGTATAATTCTCTCATGTTTTATTAGCAAGAAAATATTCCCTTTATTAACAAAAAAAAAATGTAGGTAGCCTTGAAATTTCCGTGGTTAATGGTAATAGCAGTAGCAATAAAAATTTGGCGAGATGGATTAATCCTTATTCGGTTAGTATTACTGTCATTAATTCTGCCCGTCTCCGTAGGTTAATCCAGAGATACAGTAATCCGGCTATTATACCGGTTTGGGTTTTATTTTGAATTGGATTGACAATTGATTCGAAGAAACACGACTATTCCTACTATACCACCATTACTATTAAGGTTGTTCATGAGTTGTATTGGATAAGTTTTTTCTTTGATCTCATCCAATCTAATAATATATAGTTAATTTGATTCAGGTTGGATGGATCGGATAGGTTTGGTGATTTATAAATTATTTTTTTATATAAATAATTATTTAGTTTCTCTTCTTTGATTAAATTAAATATTTCATATCAACAGCCTCTTATGTATTCTTTCTACAGAAAAAATCTAGTCATCATCTTTTGTTTTGAAGGGGCTGCCATTAAGATTTACTCTTGGTGGTAAGTCTCAATATTTTCAGTTTTATCATGTTATTTGGTTATTTGAGATTTTTTTTTTCAATAAAATTATTTTCTCTTTATTTGTTCTCTCATATTGTGAGAGTTTGTTTGTTTGTTCCTTTATCGTCTTCTTTAAGATATGATTTATGATGTCAGATCTAGTCATTCATCAAGAATCTAAAAAATTTAGCGAGATCTTCTGAGAGAAAGCTGTGATTTGAAATACAGCAACATGAAAGCTGTTGGTCAACGTTAAATTTCTTTCTCTAGTTAATTTTTTCAAATGATTGTCTTATAATATTATAAATCTATATTTTATTGAATTTGATTTTGATTGTAGATCTATTAATGAAATTTTATTCTATTTCAAAAAAAAAAATATTTCATCTCAATAGAACATATGTAATTATGATTACTTTATTATATTTATTAATTGTTTTTAATTAACTTAAAATTTTTTATTATTATTTATAAGTATAATTAATATTAAATTATTTTATTAGTAGCGGGCTCCGGAGACCGGATTATGATGGTCAGTTGTCAGAATTCGGTGGCCGATTTCCAGAGTCTGATAATATAATTTAATTATTATAATTATTTAAAAATAATATTTGATAATTGTTAGCCGTTTTCTTTACTACCGCAAATACACTAGTCAATTGTAGTATAAATTTTAAAAGTAAGAGTTATCGTTCCCACAAGTAGGTGAATTGGATTACCAAAATACTATGAAATTTCTAATATTTAATCTAATCAAAGGTTCAAGCAAATTTGGTTTTAATGTTAAAACTAATCAAAAGAGCTAAAATTAAGAACTATAGATAAAAATCGATATTAAAGGCAACCTAGGGTTTAGACTTCAATTGGTTACTAAATTATATATATATATATATATATATATGTGTGTGTGTGTGTGTGTGTGTGCGCGCCAAATTAATTCATCAATTTAATTAGGATAATTTGGGCTAATCTCATTAATCAAATTACTAATAACCAAATTAATTACACATCTATTTTTATGATTGCATAAATTAATATGAGTTTATTAAGCATTAATTAAAAATTTAATAATAATAATCACTCAGGTTTATCCATATTTCTATACAATAAATTCCTAAATTCATTTTTTCTATGAACTAACATAATTATTACACTTTCGCTTCATCTCATTATGCCTTAAATATTTGCAAATGGTGATCAAACATTCACAAATACATAGATCAAAAGAAACGACAAAAATCTAATTAAATAGATAAAATAAATGACATATATTAGTTTTAAAAACTATTCATCAATATCCATCTAAATCCTAGATTATAAATCTAGGTACTCATAATAAGAGAAATAAAATTTATATGAAAATCCAAACAAATCCAAATGAGAAACATAATGAAAATTAAGAAAAGAAAATAGAAAGATAAGAGTTTAGAAAAACTCTACGAAGCTTTAAAAAGGGCTACAGAAGTTGAAGAATATGTCTATTGCTCCTTGTTCTTCAAGCTCTTCAAGATTCTCCCATTAATCTTCTAAACCCCTAATCTCTCTTTCTCTCTTCTATGGTGGCTAGATGATGAAAGATGAATATAAGATTCAATATGAGATGTATAAAAGTGTCCCCTTTAAGCTTTTAAAGGAACATGGTCATATGTTAATTCTCCAAAATATCCCTCCAACAAAAAGTTTTCAATTTGATGAGATTGGAAGCCACTTTGCCTTAAAAACTCGTGCTCTTTTTTGTGCAGACTAGAACACTCAGCTCCTGTGTGTTTTTAAGAATACATCCCCTGTGTGATTTTTATGGGTTTGACTGTTTGACTTTTTATTGATTTTACACCTTATGAGATGTTTAGTCTTTCACTTTGTCATATTTTTCCACCTAAATACATGGATTAGCACACACATCAATTCAACAATAAAGATATGAATATTGTACAATTTTTAAAAGAATATTTTCTATAATCAAGCAAAATCATCTTAGGTTTAGAGGATATTTTGATAAAAATATAGTTAAAATTCTAACTTAACAAATTCCCCCAAACTTAAGCATTACTTGTCCTCAAGCAATTTGATTTGAAATGATGCTCATTTGACAAATGATAGATTTGATTAGAAAGATTGAAACACCTCAAGAGATTGAAATTGCATTCAAGCATCAAAGCACCATAAGCTAATGCACTAAGTATTTGAATCAAGTTATCTATTGATCACATAACACAATGTTGTACAAGAATTATAAACATGGATATTATTGCACTATAGATAAGCATATGCATTTAATCTCATTCTTAGCATACCTCTAAAATAACAAAATGAATTAACCCACCTCATATGCATGTTACTCAATCCATCTCCACTAATGGAATCCATAATCTCAAAATGACTTTTATTAGCTTGTAATGGGGTCTTAAATGAAATAGCTAAGAAAAAAAAAATAAACAAAGAAATATGAGAATTAACTTCAAGTTAATAAATTGAATGTCTAATATTGATCAAATTACACAATAAATTCTAATTAGTACACTTTGAGCTTTACATTTTCATATAAAGTTGTGGTTCCCAATGACATAACTTTTTTACTTTAATCATGACCCATAAAGCAAAATTTCATATGATTGAGAAAATATTACTAAGTTTGCAATCAATTAAGTGTTTATATTCCTCCAAACTTGAATTTAACTGCATACTTTATTCTCTTTTTTTATCTTTTCTTTTTCATTTTTTCCCCAACAATATGAAATTTTTAGCTCAAATCTTATAACTATTGTGCAATTTAAAAGTGGATAATTTACATTCAAATTCAATAAACTTGACTTTAATTCTCACAAATGACTTTGGGTAGGAAAAGTTTTAGGTTTAATTTTGAAAGAAAACTAAAGTTTAAAACTTATTTGGCTTAAAAGGAACAACTGGGGATAATATTTTTATTTGATGGATTTATGGGATTGGCTAAACAACAAATGCCTAAATTATATCATTTCTCAAAAATGAATTCAGATTTCATCTCAATTTCATGAATGACATGTTATAAGGTGGTTAAGGTAAAATCAAAGGATCGAAAAAAAAATTGTGTAAGCCTTTCTAAGCAAGCATTCACAACATCTAATTTATAATTCAAATGCAATAATTATCATGTGATTTCAAGATAATTAATTCTCAAATAAAGTACAAAAACCTATAGCACTTCAAAATCTTTTCAACAATTCCAATCATGACCTATCCTTGGTTTCCAATCAATCCTCGTCAAATCAACCATTTAACCAAAATTTTAACATTTAAATCAAATTACTCAATATTCAATTCTAAAACTTTCTTAAAAATTATCAATATTCATATCATCAAAATAACTCAAGACAAAATTCAATATTCACATCAAATTGAGCATTTTTAACCATAAAAGAGAGTTTAACATCAATATCACACAAGATTCAAAATAGAACAACTAAAGTTTAAAAATTAAAAAAAAAAAAACAAATTTTTACATGCCAAAGTCCAAACAAAAATAAATAATTTCTTCTCCCAAACTTGACTTGGACATTGTCCTTAATATCCCAAAAATTACTAACATTTAACAAGTTAAAAAGTTTAAAAGAGAGGAAATATCATATGCTTTAAGGTGAAATTGATGAATGAGCAAATCCAAACATGTTCAAAATATTTCTTTTATAGTCCATAATTTCAGTTTAGACATGTTGACATTTTGGTGAAATTATAATATGAGTAAAATTGAAAATTTTGAGTTTTAGTGATTTTAATTAATTTTTTTTAAAAAAATTCATTTTCTTTTTTCAAAAATTCATTTTTTTGTTAATATTTTAAAATTTTTTTTCTTCATGATTTTGCATTTGAACGCTGAAATTAAAATTAAAATTTTTAACTTGGAAGGATGAAATAAAACTTAATTTTTTTTTTCATAAGTTTTATTTATTTATTGAATTAATGGGCTTAATGGGAGTTATTGGTAATTGGGTTGGGTTAAGGAGTAAAAGGAAATAGTGGGGTTGTTGGGTTAGGTTTTGGTTGAATAGAATGGGTAAGGCTTGAAGTGTAAACGGGTTGAGGTTAAATAATGGGTTAGGATTTATGCTGGGTCGGGTTGGGTGGGTAACTGGTTCGGGTAGGGGTCAGTGCATTCGGTCCGGGTTAAGAAGTGGAAATGGGTTGAACAGAGGAGGTAATGTGTTTCGCTGGATTGTGAAGTTTTGGCGTGCAGGCAATGGTGAGAGAGGGAGGTTGTAGTTGGTGTTTTGCTGTCTTGCAGTCCAGTCGGGTTCGAAAACGAAGGAGAAGGCAGCAGTGGTAGGAGTCTGAACGGTGATTATGGCGGAGGGCGTGAAGGGCTCGACTCGCCGGAGAAGGGTAGAGCGACAGAGCTGAGTTCGGTTCGGAGTTGCAAGCGAAATGGGTTTGGGCGGAGATGGAGAATTTGGTGGTCCTCGTCGGAAGCGAAGTTTCAGGGGGTGGTCGGAGATGGAAGTGAGACGGCGGTGGTTGATGGGTTTTGAGTGGTGGGTGTAGCTGATGTGTGAGTTCTTTGAAAAATATGAATATATTTTTTTAATTGAGATGGCGGCTGGGTTGAGTTTAGGAGAGGTAGAGATAGGGGAATTTAGGGTTGAAAGGTTAAAAATAAAAGTGAAAAAAAAAAAATAAAAATAAGAAAAGAAAAATAAAATGTAATAAAAAACATTTTGAATTTTCCTAACTTTCGACATTGAAATCTTGAGAAACAGTAGCGAAAATTTCCACACAGGTGCTGTGTTTAGAAAAAGACACAATGATTGTGTGATATTTTGAGATTTGTTCTCCTTTCCAAATTTTGGACAAAGGCAAAACTTTAACACAATCCCTGTGTGCTTGAAACACAACTTCTGTGTACCTGAAAATTTTTTTTCATGTACACTTAGACAAAATTTTTAAGTTGAACAAAATTATTCTAAATTAAAATTGTAATCTATTAAATACAAAATTTGAACAATTTTAAACTTAATGTGCTTTAATTTTCCGAATTAACCCTAAAATTCAAATTAAACAAGTATAATCACATCAAGATCACAAAAAATTTCAAACAATCAAGTAATAAAATATAAATAAGTTTAGAGTTTAATCCTTTTACTTGACTTGTTTGCTCCTTGCCTCTCCTCCAACTTGTTCACCTTTAGCAACTATCACATTTTGGACTTAAAGCAAAGTGAAATGACAAAACAAAGTATATTTTTGTATGCTTTTCTATGTATTTTCTAAAAATGAAAGAAACACAATAATCATGAGAAAAACTAGTAAGTAAATGAAAAAAAAAATTTAAAGGATAGATCTTAGGGTGCCTCCCAAGGAGTGCTTCTTTAATGTCGTGTTAACTTGGACGTTTTGTTATCTCAAACTTCAAGTAGTGTAAGGTAGAATACAAAACATCTCCTTCTTAAGGACTCTCTCCATGATGTGTGGTTTCAATATTTTGCAATTGATCTTAAAAGTCCTTTGAGCATCATTTTACATTTAAATAACACCATTTTGGATACATGTTCTCCATTTTGAATGGTCCAACTCCCTTCTTGTGACTTGAAAGTGCTTTCATCTTTAAACTTAGATCATTGTCAATGGAAGGTGTTAGGACTTGCTTGTTTTCTTGTAACTCTACCAAACATTTATTATCTTCAAAATTTTCATCTTGGGGAAGAAACATTCCAAGAGGGTCTTCTAAACAACTTTTGCTAACCAACTCTTGCCATACTTCATTAACCATATCAACCCGGAAGCATGGATCCATAAAGGATGGAGATTCAACCTTTTTGGAGATGTTGAACACAACTTCTTCATCACCAACCCTCAATGTCACATCAATCAATGCTCTGGCAGTTGCCAAAAATGGCCTTCCAAAAATCAAAGGAATTTCAACATCCTCCTCCATATCCAAGACAATGAAGTCCACTAAAATTTAGAACTTGTCCACTTTGATAAGAACATTTTCTAGGATTCTCATGGATACTTCATAGATCGATTAATCAATTGCAAAGTGATCTTTGTCTTCTTAATTTTCCCAAACCCTAACTTCTTACAAATAGAAAGGGGCATCAAACTTACACTTGCTCTAAGATTGCACAAAGCTTTAGCAAAATCAAGTGTGCCAATAGTGCAAGGTACGAAGAAGCTACCCGGATCTTGCAATTTCTCGAGCAATTTCTTTTGGATGGCACTACATTCTTCCATAAGGGTTACCATTTCTTGCTCTTCTAAACTTCTTTTGCTTGATAGCAACTCCTTAGGAACTTGACATAATTTGGCATTTGTGCCAATGATTCCAAAAAGGGAATGTTTATATGTAATTGCTTGAAGATGGCAAGGAACTTTTCATATTGTTGGTTCAACTTAGCCTTTGAGGGAATGGGATGGGAGAGACATAAGGTTTAGGAGGAATATATGGTTTGGGTGTCTCTTCAACTACCTCATTCTTCTCTTTCATTTCACCTTTCTTTGGTTGCATTTTCACCTCATCTTTTTCAACCTTTGCTTCCTCTCCAATTGTTATAGCTCATTTTTTTTTTGTGGAAGGTCATCAAGTAGCTTCCCACTTCTTAGAGTAATTGCATTGCAATGCTCACGAGGGTTGCATTCTGTTTATCTTAGCAAAGCTCCCTTTTCTCTTGAACTCAAAGAACTTGCTATTTGGCCAACTTGGATATCAAGGTTTTTAGTTTGAGTGTTAATTTGATCTGACCTTACTTCCAACATATCATGTTGCTTCTCCACCTTCTCAAACCTATCACTCGTAACACTTATGAATTTCTCCAATAGTGATTCAAGGTTAGATTTGGGTTATTGGTTTTGGTAGTTTGGTTAGGTTCTTTGGAATGGTGGTTGGTAGGGTTATTTTTGGTGTGAAGTGTTTCCCCATTGGTTGTAGGAACTAGAGGCTTGGTTTCCCGAATTTCCTCATGAGAGATTAGGATGATTTTCCCATCTCAGATTATAGGTATTGGAGAAAGGGTTGTTTTCAAGTCTTTGGTTTTGGTTTGACACAAAGTTGACTTGTTCATATTGGTAACACTCCATGGTAGCATGACCTTCTCCATAATAATCACAACTCATCACTTGGGCTACTTGAGAGGGCATAGGCATGGTCTCTAACCTCTTAGCAATCATGTCAACCATGGCATTAAGCATAGTCATTTCATCAACTTCATGCATTCCCCCAAATTTCCTTTGACTCTTCCTCTCATTTGACCAATGGTAGTTATTGGCGGCCATGCTCTCTAGCAATTGCATAGCCTCATTCACATTCTTGTCCATGAGAGCACCACTAGCGGTTGCATCAATGTGACACTTGATAGAAGTAGACAGCCCATTGTAGAAAGTTTGAACAATCAACCAATCCGATAGACCATTATGAGGACATCTTTCTTGCAATTCTTTAAATCTTTCTTAAGTTTCCTACAAGGACTCACCATCATACATCATGAAGCTTGTAATTTCATGCCTCAATCTAGCCATTTTACCCGGTGAGAAGTGCTTGGTTAAGAACTTGCTTGTCATGCTTCCCCAAGTGGTGATGGATTCAGCTTCAAGACTACCATACCAAAGCTTGGCATTTCCCTTAAGTAAGAAAGGAAATAACTGAAGCCTAATTGCATTTTCTGTGACTCCATTGAGCTTGATGGTGTCACAAATATCCAATAATTGAGCTAGATGAACATTAGGGTCCTCTTGGTTGGTTCCCTCAAATCTTGATGGTTTCACCATTTGGATTAAGGTGGGCTTCAACTCAAAATTATTTACATCAACTCTAGGAGTTTTTATTGGGGCTCTAATTCCATTTGCATTAGGAAGAGCAAAAGTTCTCAATGGTTGATTCCGGTTATCCACCATTGGAACTTGTTCTTGCACTTCCAAGTGCTCTTCTTCAACAAACAAATCACCAAAGATTGCTTCCTCTTCTACCACCCCCTCTACTTCTAATTTTGTTTCTTGCCCACTTGTTTGACTACATTGCCCAAATTTCTCCAAGGATGACCTTTCCCTTCTTGCTTTGTTGTTGGCTTTGTAAGTTTTCTCAATTTCCGGATTGCAAGGAAGTAATTGAGTCTCCTTGTCTTTTCTTATAAACAAATAAAATTCCTACAAAATTAAATACAATGCAAATATTAAATAAAAAATATGATTAAATTACCAAAAATATCAATCCTTTTGATATCAAATTATGCCTCCCCGACAGCACGCCAAAAACTTGTTAGTCGTTTTCTTTTCTACCGCAAGTGCATGGGTCAATTGTTTACAAGTTTTAAAAAGTAAGAGTTATCGTTCTCATGAGCAGGCAAATTTGATGTTAGACCTGTATGCCCCAGAGCTCATTGTAAATATTATTGAATCCCAATGGCAATAAAATATATATTTTATTTAAATGAATCCCATATTTATTATAATTTATATATGTTCCATTAGAATTTTATTAGAGAATATATTCTTAAGATGTTAAGGATATGAGTGACGGATTCTCATTATCATAATGTTATAAAACAAGTTCATAGTCATAGAATTATCGATTGGGACATCGATAATTCAAAAAATCAACACCGCTGTTGTCATCCATTATAAGTATGTAATACTTATGGTAATGGAGATAGTGAGTCTCATGCTATAGAATTGTGATATCGTGACAACATATGGACTCTCATGTCATGAATAAGTTGAACTAGTGACGTTAGACGATGAATACTTGGGTTTTACCACAATTAATATTTAATCATATAGGTCATAATTGTGTATATAGTCCTTTAACTTGAGGTGGAATTTACCTAATATATTGGTGGGTGCAGTTTGCTACTGCTTAGACACTTCTACTAGCCACGCGGGGGTATATGGCATCTAGTGGTTGTACTTAGTGATATATTGAGATAAATGTTCTCCAAGAAAGAATTCATTAACTTGTGTAAACAAGTAAAGATCCTATGACTGCTAATTCTCCTCGTTATGAAATCCTTGGCCAAGATGGAAAAGATTCATCAGAAAGTGTTTCTAGTAGGAATCGAGAATACCAAGGACTAGAACTTAGAAGTAGTCATATGATTGAAGCATATAGAGTTTGATGAATCCATAACTCTAGCTAAGATAAAAAATTCATAATAAAGGGACTTGAGTGCATGGTAACTATATTCATTGGTCCATGTTTATATGTTCATTGACTTGATCGTCAATATGCATTCCCATTTAGGTAGTCGCAATATGTTGTGTTAGACGACACTCATGACTTACGAGACTATGTATTAGATGAGATTCTGTACATAGATAAAGGAAAAGAGTTTTTCCATCTCGTTACTATTTAGGACATGAACCTAGTGAGTCACACACCGAAAAGTATTGAGCAACATTGTGTAAAGATATTATAATTAATACTCAATTGAAGGGTTCAATCAAATATTAATTATAATCGAATTGAACTTGTGATTAAATTCACAAAGACGCTAGCATATCTTGAAGTTCATTTCAAAGGAGTGTGTTTTGATTTAGTCAATTTTGTATGAGATACAAAACATTGAAGGATTAAATTGAAAAATTAACTTGGACTTAAGAAAAGTAATTAGTTATGTGGTAACTAATGGTGCAGGAATTTTCCACTAACTTGAAAGATGATGCCAACTCACACTCCACCCAGGCTTTGTCATGACGAGTGTTTTCATGCAATTCACTAAGTCATGACAAGTGTCCTATTTAGTGGAGGTGATTAATGAATCATCTAGTTAGTGGAATTTCTCTACATATAAAAGGCAAAATTGTTTTGCCTAAGACATTAAGTGAAGTGCAAAAAACTTTCCAGAACTTGAAGTGTTCAATGGGTTTCTAACTTATAGTTTTAGGAATCTACCTTTGCTAAGGAATTCCAAGTATTTAACACACTCAATAGTTCCCTAACTTGGAGTTGAGACTTGAACCTAAGCTAAAGGGAAACCTATAGAGTTCAAGGAATCAAGTTTTGAATCAAAGTGAAGGGGACTTCAAGCTTTCTCAATCTTGGTGTGAGATAGCTGGAGGCTTCACACTTGAGGAGCTCAACAAAGCAAAGGAGAAAGGTATTTGATACATTTCTTCAACATGCTTTGTGTCATTGTGTTTTGCACAAAATTGGTAGATCAAGTTGATGGGATAAATGTGGTCCACAATGTTCAAATGTTTTATCAAAGAGTTTGATACATGCATGTGAACAAAATGTTAAAAGTGTTTTAAAAAAGGATTTATAATGTTCAAATGTTTTTATCAAAGAGTTTGATACATGCATGTGAACACATTTGTTTAAAATGTTTAAACAAAAGATTTAACATGAAAAAATTCTAAAAATGATGATTTTTTTGGACTTCCACTGCACGACTCGGATTTCCCTTCAAATGGTATCGGAGCCACCCAATTTATGTACAAAACCATGGTTGTGTTATTTTGTTCATTTCTATCCTCTCACGGCCAGTGTCACGGTCCATGATACTATCTATGAGAAGTGTTTACATGTGGAATGGAGGACAAAAGCCTCTCACGGTCTGTGTCACGGCCCATGACACTGCCCGTGAGAAGGTTATGCCTTTGGGAAGCTAGTACAGAAGCTTTTCATGGGCAGTGTCATGGCCAGTGACACTGACCGTGAGAGGCAATCTGGCTCTCATGGTAGCCCGTGAGAGCTTTCTGCCCAAAGTGTAAAATTTCAAAGTGTTTGGAATTTATTCTAGGCCTTCAAGCAACGTTTCTAATGAACATAATTAGACTTCAAAGGTAATTTTAAGTTGTTAAAATCAACAATATAAGATATTCAAAGTTTGGAAGTGTTCAAAAAGCTTGAAGTTTCACAACACATACCTAATGTATAAGTGTTATATGTTTATGTATTGTTGTATTGGCATGAGTGCTTGATCTTAGACTAAAACCATTATGAATGGATGATATTGGACATGTAATAATATTCTTTTATTATATATAGAGGACTATAATTAATTGTTAATTACTTGTTTAGGATGTAATTAAATTCATTGAGCCCTTGGGAAAACCTTGTAATATATTATTGCATTGGTATACTAAGGATACTAATGTACACATAGAAGATGTGGAGTTACAAATGCAAGAGGAGGCTCAACCCTTCAAGATTCCAAGTGAGAGGGAGCTACAAGATCTTAGAGTAGGATCTAGAATGTATGCTTGTAATTTGATGACCCTAAACCCCTTACTCATTCCTTGTGGCTAGGAATTGAGTCCAATAGTCCATGATAAAAAATATGTTGAGTTGTCCATTATATGATGAATGTATATGTGATATGCATGAAATAAAATGGATAATGTGCAAAGTGAGACCTAATTAAAATTTTCCCAAAAAATCTTCCATTGAAATATTAAGTCTAGGCTCTCCATTGGTGCATTATTTCTTGAAAGTATTTCTTGAAACATTGTATAGCATGTGATGTTACAAGTATAGGATACATTGTGTGTATAGAATGACAATGTGTACCTAAACCTTTTAATGTTCAAATCCTCATACTTATTGGTCTAATGGGATTGACTTAACTAATGTGAAAGACTTAGAAAGACAATGTGTAGCTTGCGGTTGGACACATTAGGAGACATTTAGTTTGAATCTCACAAGAGTAGTGATGAGCAAGAGTTGCTCACTTGCAAGAATTCAATCCTTAGAAAGACAATGTGTAGCTTATGGGATTGATGAACAATAGTTGTTTGCCTTGTAAGATTTCAATCAACCCACTAGAGATTCACCCCAATGGAATCTCCGTTTCATATTTAGAAGTGTAGGATTCACCAAAATAGTGGGAGTTCCATTTTGATTTAAAGACCAAAGTCATTATGGTGTGATACGTTTACATTGATAAGGAACTAATTAATCTTATTATCTTCTGTAATTATTTTCTGATAATCATGAGTAAATAAAATCCAATTTCATGCCTCTTA
>CAOJBK010826955.1:0-16538 GCA_948294925.1 Codiaeum variegatum | reverse complement strand
CTATCTCTCTTGGTTGGATCTTTCATAATGCACCTCGGCCTCTTCCAGATATCCTTATCTTTAAATGCTGCAAAGACCACCTCAGGTTTGGTATTTAATGGTGTAAGTTTAGAGGGATCGAACCTCTCCCTCCTAGGCAGTTCGATATGCCTTAGCTGGGGATTTGGCCTGTTGGGAATTCCTCCACCCTTCGACGGTAACTCCTCCTTCTTAGCTTTCTTTTGGGATGAGCTTCCCTCTTCTAGTTTTCTTCTCTTAAAAAACCTGCTCTCCCTGAAAGCATCATCCTACTTGATATACTCTTCTGCAATAGCCATGGCTTCGTTCAAGATCCTGGGTGAACTCCGGACCAAGGCTTTAAAGTAGTCTTGATGGCTAGTGCACTTCCGTAAGGCTTCAATTGCTCGGGGCTCATCAATGTATGTCACCTTCGGTATCTTTCTGTTGAAACGAGCAATGAAGTCTCTGAGTAACTCGTCCGAACCTTGCTCCACCTGCTCCCAGGCTCGAGTTGGTGTTGGTATGGGAATGCTGGCTGAGAATCTTTTGAAGAACAAGTCTACCAAATTCCAAAATGAATCTATGCTGCCCTCTAGCATGCTATCATACCACTTCACCCCGACCCCTCATTGAGTATCTCTGAAGGCTCAGCAAAGTGCCTCATCCCTGGTGGTTTGCAACTCCATGAAATGTTTGTACTCTAAGACATGTGCTTTGGGATCTTGGCTGCCATCGTACTTGTCTATTTGAGGCTGTTTGAAGTCCTCGGGCATTTGGAACGCTTCCATGTTCCTTCAAAATGGAGATCTAAGGTGAAGAGAGAAGTTTCTCCTTCTATCTGGCTGAGGGCATGCCATCTCCTCAACGTATCTCATGACCTCTTCCCTTAGTGTCACTCTAGACCCATGGTGGCTTGAGACCTTCTGATCTTCTCTTTTAGCGTTGCCATGCCTATTTGCATGCTCACGCCTTTGCTCTAAACCCCTGTGGGACTGGCTCCTGCGATCCTACTCTCTTCTACTGGCAACAAATCTATCACTGCCTCCCTCTCATTTGCTTGCTGTCTTCCATTCCCTTGCTTCACCATTTCCTCCCTGACTGGCACTGATCAGCTTTTGTCCCTTTCTCCTACAGGCTTGGCTCCTGCTGCATCAGCGGGGATATCAACATTCAATCCTCGGTTCCCCATTGGAGGGTTGTTATCAACTCTAGCTGGTGGATCAGGTCTTTAAGTTGCTTGGAATGGTGAAAGTAAGGGAACAAGGTTGGTAATTAGGCCTTGCAATGCAGCTACCAAATCTGGAGTTGCTTGGGGCAATATGGGTTGTGAAGATAGTGTGGAAGGACTTGGTATCTGAGGTTGACTCATGAAACTTTGGAGGCTTTGCAAGGAAGTAGTTAAATTAGTCAAAGCTGCTGCTGGGTTTTGGTGTGTTGGAGGTGTGTTTGCTGTTGGGTTTGTATTAGTAGGAGGAGGACTATCCTCTATCATCATGGGTTTATTCCATTGTAAGAGCTTTAACTATTATACAGGCTTTTAGAGTGTTTTGGGAAGGAATTGCTTCATCGCTTCCCACAGACGTCGTCAAATGATGCGTGTGGGTTTGATCAACGCTTGATTAGAACTGCTCTGGTCAAGCTGGGACAGCCTGCACAGAATAGACAATGGTCAGGGGTGGGCGGACGTAGTGTCCGGCGATAACCCTCAGACGCTCAAGTTAGAAATAGGTCGTAATGAGGAAAGCTCTCAAAAATGGAACTTAGTATAGTGTTTGGGTTGTGATGAAGCATTATTTCGTTTGAGTTGTTGATGACTGGATTTATAGGGTGAAAACCCTATTGAAGGGACACGTGTAAGCTCCGGATACTTTGTAGTGTACCTCTCTATAGGGCTAACAACACTTGTCTGCTATGGACCTGAACCCCCGAAGGCCATAAGAAACAAATCTTGTTGATCGTCTGGGGTTCGGATAGGACTCGGGTGCTTTAAGATTCGGTCAGAATCTATGTGGATGGTTGAGGCCGAACCAGACCAATACTGAGCGATACCACTATATTTTTTTTAAAGCATGATTACCATGTTGTCTATTATTATTGAATATTTAGAAAAGGAAAAAAAAAGGGTAAAATAATGAATCACAGTGTTAACATAAAATCTCAAAGTTTGTCTTAAGCATAGAAATTTGAAATGTATTAAATACAAATAGATTAAAAAATGTTGGTTAAAAGTCAAACCAAATCCTTACTTTATAAATTGAACATAGAAAATATATTACAGTAAAAAAAAATAGAGAGTCTGCTCAAACCAACTTACGAGGCAAATGACAAATTGAGAAACAGATTTGCAAAAATAAATTAAAAAATAAAGAGTTATATATTGGAACACTCGCTCAAGCTCACTCGAATTTTGTAATCGTCCGGGGAAATAATTTTTTTTCCCCGCCAAAAGTGAGGAAAAGAATTCACAATGTCGTCTTTGTCCGTATAAAATTTAAGTAGAATCTGTGTTCAGATTTTGAAGAAGGAAATGGAAGTCGGATCTTTGCCGGAGAAGCGGTGGCGGAGCCACATCGGATAGGCTTATTGCTTCGAACGACCGAAATATCTCTTCCATTGAAAACGGTATGCTGAAGTATTTGAAATGTAAATTTAAGACTAAACTTGCAGAAAAAGTATTATAATGTTTTTGTAATTTGTTTACCTTGAATCAACGTCGAGCAAGAACGAATAATTATTAGGCATGTTTATTGAGTCTTCTGCCATTAGCTTTCGCATCTTGCTAATCACCTGTTTATCAAAGTTTAAATTAAATTTGCACAAGTATTTATGAAAGAAAGAGGGCAAAGTATTGTTCACTTACATCTGGTGATAATCCCTGCGTTCCATATTTATCATCCCAGAACATAGTCCCAATCCGGTATATTTGTGGAATGCTCAATATCTGAGACAGATAAATTTGGAACAGTTATAGCATCGGCAAATCATAATTCAGTTTTTTTTTTTCCATCCTTTTTATGCGATGGTGAATTAAGATGCTTTCACATTTTGTTTGGCTACTACCAGGAAATTGGAATTGGATAACTAACCGGACATAGTTCATTTCTGATCTCGTCCACAGATTTATGAGCTTTTTGATGCAAAACCTGAACCATATTAAAGGATAACTAACATTCTCGATTGCGGAAAAGCATTTTATTAGCTTGCTGATCTAGGTTGGAGAAAAATATACCAGAAACCCTACTGCTTGCCTTATGTGTTGAAGTTCATCCCATGATGATCCTGCGAACTGTGAATAATGGAAACGTTAAATGTTATGCTTGCCATTTCTCTTTCTCATTTCCATTTTAGTCTTTAGATTACCTGATCTGATGCTTTGATGCACCATTGCTCCAATTCTTGCAAACCTGCCTTTGCATATTCTCCATTGCTAAATGAGCAGCACTCGCGTCGGAGTAATAAACTGCCAGGGCAATAATTTTGAAATGGAGGAGACTACTTATGAAAAAGAAGACTTGATTTAGTTGGATATTCAATGGTAAATTTGGAATTTATGCTCTAATTACCTGTTAAAGAGCTGCACATTTATGAATGAGAAAACCTGACTAAAGATTTTCCTTGTGAATACAGGAGGAACCTGAAGATTGCTAAAAGTTAGTCGAAGGATATTTGGAAAAATTTTATGTGATACATAAAGATGGGAAATCTGGTAAAGACCAGATTTATGCTTACGTGGTTCTCTGACATTACAGTCAAGGTATTATCTAGCTTATTAACAATGCTCTGCCAGTGTATGTTTGATGCTTGTTGTCTTGCAACAATATTTGAATGGATGTTTTTAGATGACCCTCTAATTGATCTAGCCCTCATTGATCTTGGTGCCTGTTCATGGTAATTGAGAACATACAATGAGTACAAAATCTATTACTTTGAAACATTTGATCATGTGAATTTGTGTTTATGACTTATTCTACATGTTTACCTGTATGCACAAATTCAAGAATGGGCTTATCTCTTTCTTGATACTATCACGGATCAGCCCATATATTTTCTCAACATAAGCTGTTAAATGTTGCTTAAATAGAAGTGCTGGATACTTGGCTTCCACTTTTAATTGCTCATTTGGTTTTCCCACCATTCCACTGTACCCACTTGACATGCCCAAAGAAGATGGTTGGAATCCCTTGTATTGAAAATTTAAAGGTTATTATTTTACACATGGAACTAAAGATAGAACTTACAAATCCAATAGATAGAACTTACTTGTGCCATTCTACCAAATAAGGTGGCAGGGGAGGTTCGATTACGCTGTGTAGATGCATTCTGTGTGTTGTTTGCCTTAAGTGTACTTTGGAGAAGATATAGAAGCGTAGAAGTTGCCGAGAGCCAGTATGCTAGGTTACAGATGTTATCTTGACTCTTCAAAAACCACAAGTCAGGAAATCAGTATCACATTTTTCGACACTATTCAATAATTTAAATGTGCATTTATGTTTAAGGGTGTTAGTGGATGCAGTTGATTGAGTTTTAACATGTTCAGACTCAATTCTACAAATTTTTAATAATAGGCCGCTCAACCTTGAAACAGAGGCCAAATCTATATTTTCAAGCTTGTCCTATCATATTTATAATTAAGCACTGAACTCAAGCTCAACTAGTTTTTCTCAATTAGTTTCAACTAATCAAAATATTTTACATTTTGGTTATTCAAGATACTGACTTAAATTTTATTACATAAGGAAGGTATAACATGAGAAATTTTTGAACATGCCCACATATTGAGAGAAAAAAAAATGGTGGTGCTGCCTCCTTTTTCTGTAGAGATAGCAGCCCCCTCATTTCTTTCTGTGAAGGAGGACACAGATTCTTTTAATCTTCAAATTAGAAAAGAATCTCCAGATCAGTACTCGTTCAGTTGATTACCAAGCTTTTGAGCAAACTTAAATGAGTCAAGCTCTGAGTTGTCAAACTCAGATTGTTAAATTATTTATGAACTATTTATGTAACTTAACGTATGACCATGAATGAGCCATTATGAAGGTTGTTCAGAAGCTATTTCATGATTGCACAGGTTGCACTTCTAGGCTAGTTTATGATGGTTGACATTGTTATATTGGTTGGAGAATGATACCTCTATACATGATCTGATTGTATGAATAATTCTATCAAATATATTTGTCTTCTCTGCTTCGAAGGATCTCCATTGAAGGAGTGCTTTGTACACAATACAGGCGGCGGCAGGTCTGTTCTTATCAAAGTGCTTATCTTCCTGAAGACATTTGATGAGTACATCATGATTTTCCTGTGAGAGATCAGATAAGAACAGATTGCATTTTCAGTTACTGCATGGATGAAACAGTAATACAATTTTTTACTAATTATTTTTTGGTAATTGTGGAAGTTCATCTTTCAAATGATGGTTACCTGCTGCCTGTCTGTTAGTGATCTTTGTTTAGTTAAGAGGGAGACAAGAGGTTCTGGCTCCTGGAAACAAAAGGCTCTCATTAGATCTAGGATTAACACATGTCAGTTTTATATTGCTATCAATTCCTAAAATTGTGTACTGAATGAGGATGACAGTACTTTTATTGTTTCAGGCTCTTTGTCTGTTTGGTGCCCGTTGTCAAAACTCTGCATTTTCATATAGGATTAATGCTAAATTATGATGTAATTACCCAATTAAGACAACTGTATAGAGATGCATACCTTGACTTGAGACAAAATTCTTTCAGGTGTCACTATCTGCTCTAACACTGCTGGTCGTTTGCAGAGTAATTCATTCTCCGACTCCAGATCTTTTATCTTATTCTTGAGGCTGGACATAAGATTCCAAACTTTCACTATTTTATGAGGATGAATAGCTTCATCCGTCTAGGTTTGTTCAAAAATTCATTGCCAATTGAAATTGTAAATAATTAGCTCAATAAATTCTTCCCTACTATATGAGGAATTGAAGTTGCTTTGTTGGGGCAATAATCTCCATCTTAACTGCACAAAACTAAATTCATTTGGCAGTCATGCATACAAAATGTAGGACAGATTTGGAATCTGGTTATCTTTATTTTTCTGGAGCTTAGGGTGTGGTACAATTGAGGATTTGGGATCTGCTTAAGATTTTAAAGTTTAATTAAATTGAGATTCCATCACAAAGAAGAGTTCTGATTGAAAGATCTGATCCACAATAAGGGACTGGAATTAAAAGAATGAGCTAATGGAATTATTGGGGAGTAAAGAAACTGGGGTTTAATTGTCATGTGTTCAAAGTACAAAGAGTCTTATCCTCTTGTATTCTTAAATTGTGAAGTGGCTTGGGCAATTTAAAATGCTCTATTAGTGTTTATGAGTATTGGGTATGTCTAGATACTTTGGAGTGTTTTCAATTTTTTGTTTTCGTTGGATGTTAGGTTCTAGAAAGGATGTTAAGTTACTTTGAAATTGTGTGCCTTATTGAGGTATTATGGAATATCTAGATGGAGAGAGATGGCTATAGTTTTAGACACTCGGTTTTGCCTTTGGTCGTTATAAAACTTGGTGGTTTGTTGTCTTTTTAGAGGTTTGTACTTTGAGGGCTTGTAGAGTACTTTTAGGTGTTATACACCATTATGCAAGGATAGTGAAGTTTGATATCGTTCATTATTTTGAACAGGTGCGAAAGCAACATTCAGAGATGTGAATAAGACTGTAAGAGATCATAATTATGATGGATTAGTTACAAGGTGAACTGTGAATAATTACCCTAAACCACTTTAACTCATGTATGCCTACAGTTTTAGATTGGACTTTGATGAAACAATCTGCCTTAAAATATTTCTGACCAGAGTTTGTCAGAACATTCCATCTTCCAACATGAAATTGTTCGCCTTAAAAATTTTTTATTTCATCTGGAAGCAGGTCATCCTTTCTCTGGGTTTTATTACAAAATTTTACTTGTTCCTAATATTGCGCATTCAGATGACAGAAAGAAGGATGAGAATGTTTACCCGCATAAAATTGAAAATTAAGATAAAAAGGATAAATTTCAATTAGATTCCCAATTCTTACATTTCTAGTTCTTCAGAGAGGTCCTTGTTTGTTGATGCAACCAGAGCCTGCTGGCGTAGGACCTGATTCTCAGATTCAAGGTTGGATAAGTTCAACTCTAACCTGGCAACCATAAAAGAGTATGTCAACCACAATTGGTGATCATTGAAGTACTTGTATGACAATTCTATACATAACTACCTGTCCATTGTCTCCTGGAGTTGCATTGTTTTCAGCTGTGCTTCTTCTGCCTCTCTTATTCTTGCACTAGTCTCCTTTTCTAGTTCACTACACCTGTCCTCAAATTCCTCCATTTTCTTCTTCATTTCTCTTAGCTTATCCTAATATTTAAGACTCGTTAGACTAAATAGAATGCTTTCATGCAACCTATGACAGTTGAAGCTATGGGTTGAAACAGGGGACTTCTCTCCCTTCTCTTTTAGTCATTTGATTTTCTTTTTCATTCACATTAGTTGGTATGGATATAATGTTCTTGCCAGTTCTTTTATTGGTATCCATCAATTGTCATTGCATATTACGGTTTCTAGTAATCATGCTTCAAATACACAGGATAGGTGCTTGTCTTTTGTAAGTCAATATGGTTCAACAATGTTGAATGCATTAGGTTAGATATTACCTCAAGTTCCTCATTTTGTTGCCCAAGTAACTCCAGTTGGGTATTGTCCACAACTGGCACCTCTTTGATGACTGGTGGGGCTTGTTCTATAGCTAATTTTGCTGCTTCTTTCTCTTGGATGATTGCAGCATGGGCTTCATCCAATTGTCCTTGCATTTCATGCAGTTGACTTTGCAACTTTAAGATTTCTTGTCCTTTAGCTTCTTCAATATCAATCTACATAAAAAATCATTTTGACAAGGGTAAGTGGATAAGCTTGATTAAGATATTGGAATTTGCAGTTTCAGACAATTGTTGCTGACTTGGATTCTGGGACTCCAGTCATCCAACTTAATATAAACTGAAAAGTACTTGATTTAAGGCTTTTTCTGTGAGACTCTTGTTAACTAAGTGATATCAGCATATACAAAGGTGGTCACTGGGCATGGTAGAATATCCAGCTGAAATCTTCTGTTTATAACTATTTTAAACTCAATGTAGAAATACATTCGCATTGGCGATCTGATTTTTGCGTTTTCATACTTTTCAATTTTTTGTAAATACAATTTACCCTCATGTGCTTTTCGAATTCCAATCGCCATGTTAGCTCTTCAACACGTTTCTCTAGTTTGTCCTTAGCTTCTTTAAGTGCTCCTGTTTCTCTTGCAGCCTGCACCATTGTAGTTATGAATTCTGAAATGTTCATCCAATTTAACTATAATTCTTATCTAAAAGGAATGTGAATGATGAGAATTGCTAGGGATTGAGAAGTTCAGGTAAACTGTTGCTGATTAAAAATCAACTCACCATTCTCAGCTTTCTAAGCTCCTTCCTTGCTACCCTTCCTCTCCAAAGGCATTGGAGCGTGAGAGTTGCTTTTTTCTGTTGGCTATAAGAAGAAAGAGCTTGGAGCCTTCTCCATTGAGTCTGTTACATTCCACAGACATCAGTCAAATTGTTCATCTGAATGATTTGCTATATTCCAGATAGACATTCTAATTACCTGAATTATAGTTGCAGCCTTGTTTCTTCTTCTGTATCTATATTCATTACGTGCTGCCATTGCTCTCAATCCAGTTTGAATAACTGTTGCTGATGTCTTTATGTTTGTGTAAAATCCTCTTGCAATATGAGCACGGACATTTTTTTGTATCCGGATAGAGGCTGCTTCTTCTCTCATTTTTTCATATAGTTTACGGGCAAGTTGTGCTGTGTTAGAGGCACAAAAGGAGAAAAAGTCGGCTAATATTCAGATAAAATCATGTCTCAATATGCCCATTAAAGCAGATTTTTCTAAAGAAGTCAAAGTGATGCAAACCAACTTCATTACATCCTAAAATAAAGTATAATCAGAGAACAACTATAACATTTGAAATTTTGATATAAATGACCGCATTCTTAAGAAATATAAGGACTTTTGATGGGGCAGTTATATCGCTTATTCTTGCAAGACAGATGGTTTGACACTTGTTATTTGTTTGGCATAAGCTTCTGAATGTACAAGTTATCTTATACTTCTTCATTTTGTCTAAGCATGATTTTCCTTAGTCTCTTGGAAAACAATATGGGCACCCAATGGTGTTCTATAATGTTGCTTTATTCTTTTCAAAAACAATGTGGATTTATAATTTTGCCACTTAAAGATGAGATGACATCCAAAAACTGATCACCCAACCTTCACCACTTTAATTTTCATGGTTTGGCTGGTCGCCATGAATTTATTTCATGGTGCAAGATATAATTTATTTTAGGAAAAGTTGGGTAACCTCTCCAGTATTTCTGCACATTGATTGAACCATTCCTTAAGGCTATGAACTCTTTTCTGGTTAGATGAGTCCGAATTTGTCTCTGGATTCGTCTAGCTGAACTTGCCAGCACTTCAGCTCTCCTTGCATCTAACTCGGCCATCTGACCAGCTCGAAGAAATGCCTTTGTTTTCCCTATCTGAATCAAGCATTTGGGGAGTTAGCTTAGCTTAGTATATGTTGTAGTTTTTTGGATGTTATACACTTTAAATTTCACATAGTTAAAGAATACCTGATATCCCTTCAAACCCATCTTCTCTAAGATGGCAATACATGCTGATTTTTCATCAGATCTGCTTGAATGAGAAAGTTCATTATTCTTGTGACATATGCATTCAGAGTTGCTTTTGCTTATGGAAATGTTCTAGATTAGCTATGCAAGTTCAGTTATTGTGTGAGAAATAAAAGATAGTTATCTATCAAAATGATGGGATAATGCTATTATTCCAGCCTTAACTTTTGAGGCAACAATTTCTACACCATGGCACAAAAACAAGTTTCAAGAACAATTAGCGTTACTAGAATGTATACCCCTCTAGAACATCAGGAGCAAGCATTCCAAAACGATCAAGGAATTCATCAAATGATCTTTTTGTTGGATACCCAGCACAACTTATTCTAATCGCCTCCAATACACCCTGCCATATAAATCATAGATATGATAGCGGTCAACAGGAGTAGCTTGAACAAGCGTTATTCATATGCAAGAATAATGGAAATTGAAATGCTATAAACTGAACAAGGTATAAGAAAAATTGGATCTTACCCCACATCTTAACTGGTTTAGCACATTGAAGTTCTCAAAAACTCCAGGCTTTAAAAGTGCATTCGGCTTGACGCATCTGATATAGTGAGGTTCTGCTGTGTTCAATGTCTCCATTAATGATTGTAATTGTTGCTAGATTATAAATTTTGAGCCAGAAGTGAGCCAAAGTTTCATTAATTTATTATATATAGAATGCTGCCAATCCACAAGGATACTGTTTACCTTAAAGCGGGTACCAATGGAAGAGAACTTGGATTGTTTGGATGTCTCTTCAGGTAATGGAGGGAAAAGATTAGCAATAAAAGGGCATTTTGATGCATTTAATAAGGCTTGATGTTCTGCTACAACATAATCCTTATTTTTATCAAGAAATTGGTCAGCTTGATATGTAACCTGGTTACAAAATGACTCGGCAATGAGAAACCAACAAATTAGAATGTTCAGCAGGATATCTAGAATAGATCTCATTATAGCTTACATCTCCAGCATAGTGATTGATTGTGAAATCTGTTTGAGCAAGTTTTGGCTTGCTGAAGCGCTTGTGTCCTTTGTATGTCTGGTACATCTTTTGTGCAAATGTCTCATGAGTTGACTTGGGAAACATGCTGCATTAGAAACAATCTATGCTTATATCCAAATTATTTTGGGACAAATATTCTTCCCTTAATCCCCTGCAGTTTGTTGTCCAGCAGGGATGGAAGATGGTTCAAGACTCACAGAATATGTTCCCTTTGATGAATGAAAGTTTTGGGATCCAGATATTTTACTGCTGAAGTCAAAGTTACTATGTATAGTCTGCCATGTAAAGACTTGATCTTTTGTTTAGATAGTTAACCATTTTATGGTAAAATTAGTTCACGCGGCTTTGTGCATATGTGGACATGTGAACATTGGATGACCCATGATGTTGCAAGTAGGAAAGCTACGTACCAGGCCTCATCAAGAAGAGCTATTATACCCCCAGGTTTCTGCAGGTGAGGACATACGATCACTTAAGATATGTCATGAACAGTTGAACAAGATGCATTATTTGATATTGCTTCTATTAATCAATACCTTCTCAATCAGATCCAGAACATCCTGGTTATCTACAAACTCGACATAGCTCCAGTTTATTTCCTCCCTTGTATACTCTTCTTGCTCCATCTTAAAGACATGCTGTCAATAAAAATTCCTTGTGTACGTCAGAACAGTTGTATATGTGTGTAAATCAGATGCACAGGAATTACTTCTGTACCTGGTTAAAATGCTGTTGCAACTTCTCATTTGTTAGGTTGATGCATAGCTGCTCAAAACTACCAAATACTTTAGATTAGATGTCTGATAATATATTCAGATTCTATTCATTGGAAATACACAGTTGCTTACCTGTTAATCTTGAAGCTTTCAAAACCATAAATATCAAGGACTCCAATTATGCTTGTTGCATTGGGGTCTTGTCCAATTGAACTGTTAATCTTGTCCACAATCCTACAACAGTGAATGATCCCTTGAATTCACTCCTTGTTTAATGAGATAAAAAAAAATAGTTCAAAGATATAGCTCAGTCTGAGGGACTACTTGTTTGAGAACCGTCATTTAGATTGCCTTGAGAAGACAATTGGATAGAAATTATGCTGCCAAAGCAACACCTACTCTAATGAAACTTGGTTCAGCTGTATTATTATACAGGGACTGCCACATTGCTCCATTTATGTTAATGTGTTACTGCCTAGGAATTTTTGCTATAGATATTGAATATGATTTTCTTACCAATCAAACAGCCTAGAGTACACAGTCTTGGCTAAGGCATCACGACTCAAGGCAGCTAAATCAGGGTCCAGAGGTTTTGTAATGTTTCCATCAGGAGTCACTATGACACGCTTGCAAAGCGAGTCTTCCAATGCCTTCTCATCACACCTGGCAACATGTTTTGGAAACAGGAAGGAAACAACCATAAGCAAGTACAATTAGCAATGGATTTCTTATTTTGGTGGAATAGATCCAGAGTTCTAACATTAGCAACTCTGCTACAGTTTGAAGATGGTAGTGTGATTTCTCATCCTTAAGTTTGGAAGAGTCAACTTCTTTCCCTTTGATGAAGTCAATATTTCCAAGATGGAGGATCGATGCTACTACACGGAAGATTGCGTCCTACAAAAGAGAAACTAATCTCAGGTAGATAATGTGTCTAAAAGTATTTAATATCCATAATTTGTTTGTGTACTAGTGCAAAGAATTATAACCTGTTCGTCCTGGATGATCCCTACGATATCCATTGCGTTCCTGGTCTCCATATACTCTCTAGCATCATCTACATTTGCCACTTCATAACAGTTGGACTGGTTTAAATAATGGAATGTTCTTGGATCCCCTAGCTTGAATTTTTTGACATCCTGATAGGAAAAATTATTCAGGTAGCTTTTTGCACTATATATATATATGTATAGATATATTGTAATAGAAGAAAAATGTAGGTAATCACCTCTGGTGGTGCTGCACAAAGCATGTAAAAACAATGATAGTTTCGCTCTGGGTCAGAAACTTGGCAAACACGTGACCTTTCAAGAAGGTAAGTACGAACTGCAGCTCCAGAGATCTTTCCATTCGTATCAAATTGAATTTCAACAAACTTGCCAAAACGACTGATGTAATCACCCAATTTGTCATTGTAAGTTGAACCAATTTAGAAACACATACGCATGCAAGGGATTGGAGGCAGGGAGTGGAGAAAGAAGAGAGAAACAGGGCATTGTTATGTCACCTGGAATTGTTGTTTTTCACAGTTTTAGCATTCCCAAATGCTTCCAGGACAGGATTCGACTGGAGAAGTGCAAATATACTTCCAATTTCATCAGTTGAATAATATAAAGCACAAGATATCACATTTCAAACATACCTCCAGAACTTGTTGTTCTACTGTCCTTCCTTCAGTGCCAGATCTACCACCCATGAATGCAAGGTATCTCATGAGCATCTTTGTTGTTTCTGTTTTACCAGCTCCACTTTCCCCACTTACCAAAATGGACTGACTTCCCTGTTCATTTATCATTGCTCTGGTGTATGAAATTATTATATCAGCTTTGTACTATGACATTATTTGATGCTACTAGTGTTTCATATTTATGTATATATATATATGTGTGTGTGTATATATATATATATATATATATATATATATATATATATATCATACCTATAACAAGTGTCTGCCACAGCAAAAAGGTGGGGACTTAGCTCTCCGAAAGCAGCTCCTTTATACTGCTCCATCATGTGGATGTCATATAAATGTGGCAGGCGTTGGAATGGATTCACGGCAATTAGAATGTTCCCAGTGTAAGTCTGCTTATTTCAGGACCGATCATCAGTATTGTGGTTTATTTATATGTTTATAATTATTCAGCTTTCAAGACTAATCAATTTCACAATGATGTCAATCATGTCAATGTTGACTCACATATATTTCATTGAGAGCAAATCGGCAAGAAAGGTTATGTAAGACCCCTGGTTCATGGAGGTAAGCCAATTTGGTCATGTCATCAACTCCTGCAGGTGGCGCCTCTGTGTCTTTTGGATAAATGCTGGAAATATCTGCAACTATCTGGAGTAGAGGTAAAAAGGCACAAATTGTTATATGATTTTCATGCCTTAGATGTTACTTTGAAGGCCATTACAACTTTTTTGTTTTTCGGTCTGGCTGGCAGTAAGTATAACATGTGACCATTCGTGAGTTTTCTTTTTTTTTTTTTAGTGCTGTGAAAGCAAGAAAGAAATATAGGATCACCAATAGCTGATTTTTGATTGACACAAACTTTTTTGTTTCACTGAACTCTACAAAAACCAGTCTTATGACTATTAGAATTGATGAATCTCTTTTATTGTCCCAACAAAAAAAAATGCAGTTCAAATGCTATCTTGTCACCCATGTATTCGTTATGGAGTCATTTCTTAGTGTTGAATCTAAACCCTGAATTTTAGGAAATAAAGAAAAATATCATTAAAAATCCTATCATTTTTTACCCTTTGTTAGTTAATAAATTACGTGTTTCATTTATGACATTACATACTCTTCTTATTGGTATTCTAAAAATAATATTCAGACTTCCTGTGGAAAATTTGTATCAATTCTAATTGGTAGGAAGTTAGCGAGTTGAGGTCTCATAGCAAAAAGAAAAGATCATTTAAATCCTGAATTGTACAGTACATGTAGTTCAGCAGAGTGTTTGAGAGAACCTGATGAGAAGCCTCTTAAAGTAGATTTCCAGATCAATACAAATTACAAAATGAACTGACAGTTTTGAGAGTTATATTATGTGTGAAGGTGATTGATAGGAGGTGGCAGCAGCTTACAGTTTTTCCATTTGTGGTGATCACGGTGGCATCTTTGCCTTTGATTTCTGTCACTTCACCATCAATCCATGCATCCTCAGGATCCTCTGCCCAAACATGTGATCCAACTATGATGTTTACGGGAGTTCCCTGAATCATCAAAAAAGAAAAAGGAAATATTTCAGTATATTGCTGATCAATCAAAGAGTAAGAAGTGAATAAGAAAATAAAAATAGTGATATTGGTGAGTTTACCATCTTGAGAGTCTATATGATCATAAAGATTCAGAGAAACATGAATGTGTTGCTGGAGAGAGAGAGAAGTATTAAGAGAATGTTAGTGTGTTCTAAGCATTGTATAATGGTGGATTGTAGAACATGAAAGCAGAAAGGAATGATGAAAAGGAATTCAAAAGTAGAGGAAAGCGCAGGCGGTCTTAAACTCTAGAGTTAAAAGCAGAAGCCACCCCTCACCTCCCTCCCCCACTCAATGTCAACTATTTGTTGGTTCCACCTAGGATGCTGACATGGCGCAATGAAAAAGTCCCTAGAATAAGTATTTATTTCACATATATATCATCATTAGGCTGGTTAAGTGGGTCCATTGCTTAAGCCATACGTAGAATCCCCATCTGCTATATCATATATATTAGTAGCATTGCATTCATGTTGTTCGTGGACCCAATGTATTGCCAAGTTTAGGTCTTACGGGTACTTCAATTGTATTCAGCTGTAATAGCTTTATTAAGATTATTTTTTATTGTTTCCATAAAAAAAAAATGGTATTTATTTAATTCAATTTGGATTAATTAGAAGAAACTGACTAGCATCTTTTGCCTTGTCTTTTACTTTAAATGACTTTGAAGAAGGGGCCATGGAATTGATTGCTGAAAACATGGCTCATTGAAATGTTGCTTCTTATTAATTGGAAAAAAAATGTTGCTTTTTTTTTTTTTTGGAACCTGAAATTTAGAACTATAAGTTAATACTCTCTTTGTTGTAAAAATATAGTTCTGTTTAACTTTTTTTTTTTTTCAAATTATAGTTTTGTTTTAATTTTCAATGAATAATTAATTAATTTATTTACAAAAATAATCTTAATTATTCTTTTCATTCTCAAATAAGTGATGTTTTATTTTTCGTGTTTAAATACTAAAAACAAATTTATAAAAAGAATATTTAAAATTATAATATAAAAAATATACCAATGCGTTCGTCTCGAATGATACTTTCATAAGATTATTTTTTTAATAATTTTTTACTTATATATTTTAAAAATAATTAAAGATCAAAATTTATTATTAATAAATGTAATGATCATTTATTTCAGAATGGATGAAATAATTATTATTATTAACTTTACATTTTTATTGATTACTAATAATGATGATAAAAAATAAAATTACATATAAAATTAATTATTATAATTATAATACTTTAATTTTTTAGTATTTGTAAAAATATCAAATAAGACTATATTTTTGAGATGAAGAAAGTTTTAATTTCTTTTTTTTTTCCTTTGAAAAAATAACTTGTATTCGTAAAAATAGTATATCAAGAATCAATTTATAACACTATATTTAAACTTATAATAATTGTGTATTTTTTAAATGTTAAAAAACTTTTTTTAACACAATATCAATGGCCGGTGATGTTTGTTGGTAGTCGGCGGAATGGTACTGGTTACATGTTCTTTTCCATTATCGAAGTTCAAAAATGGAACAAATTCAACTATTATATTATTTTTTTAAATTAGTTTTCTATTGACTAAAAAAAATCTTTTTAAAAAATTGTTTTAAATATCAGAAAATATATAAATATTTTCTGCAAAAAAAAAAAAAAAAGAGTATTAGAATAAGATCACTGAATTTACTAAAGCAGACTAGCTCACCTGAAAAAAGGAAAAGAGGAGCTGCGCAGATGTAGGCTTTTAGCATTAGCCAACTCCACGCCAAACCCATACATCTGGGAACCACATGAAAGCATGTTGAGTCAATGACGTAAATGGTTTGGTGAATCTCATTGTG
>CAOJBK010826864.1:0-11886 GCA_948294925.1 Codiaeum variegatum | reverse complement strand
ATTTCGGGTAGGGTATGAGTACTGGTATGGATAGGATAATATACTATCCATACCCATTGTTATGTTTTCGGGTATGGGTT
Organism: Codiaeum variegatum; assembly: GCA_948294925.1. Lineage (NCBI taxonomy): Eukaryota > Viridiplantae > Streptophyta > Magnoliopsida > Malpighiales > Euphorbiaceae > Codiaeum > Codiaeum variegatum. The sequence continues at coordinate 11,806 of CAOJBK010826864.1, read as the reverse complement.
TACCCGTACCCATTACCCAGTCAACTCAGGTATTACTCACTTTGACAGGGTAGAGTTCGGGTAGGTACCCATGAGTAGGGTACAAATTCCCATCCCTAGATTCCCCCGATGGTCAGTATATGACTTTTTTGGTATCAATTCTACCTTTTTCTATTTTCTAACATTTGTTTCTTGCTGGTTTTTGCTGCAATACATGACAGTGGTCATGACCATTACTAGCGGACATTCACCTTAAGCATGACTCTTTCTTTTTTAAGTGTTGCTGAGAGATGGAGGGATCCTAGGATTTTCCAAAGGCATGGTGACCAGATTGATGATGATGATGATGAGGAGTTAGGGGCTGACGAGTGATGCATGGATGATTTTAACTTAATGAGGCCTTATTGCGAGTCTTTTGTAAAAACTCTGCTTCATTTTGTAATTTTGAACTCATGTTTATGAAAATTCTAGAAATTTTCAAATTTTCTTTTTCAATTTTCTATTTTAAAAAATAATTTTATTGAAAATTTGAATTTTGAAAATTGTTTTCGTCAAAAATTGGGAAAAAATGGAATCGAACTAGGACGGAATGAATCGCTGCAACGGGCGGATCAACCCGCGAGTTACCCCACTCGTCTGAGCCCAAATGCATGCATTTGAGGACCTACACATGCATCACCCTTTTAACATGTGCATTAGTGGCTAAACACATGGGTTAGCTCCTTGATGCATGCATTTGGCTCGTGTTGAATGCCCTAGCTCTTTGGCTCATATGCTCAGCCTTTTAAACTCCATTTTCTGTATTGATTTTCATACCATTATATATTCTCATACGAAAATAAAATTTTTTACTCAAAAACTCGCAGGAAAACACATTTATTTATTGAAAATTTAATTTCTTTCTATTTTTTACTCATAAAATGGAGCCTCACTTTAGTCATATGATGCACGATTGGTGTCAGAATTTGAGCCAAGTGAAAAGAATCAACCTCAAGAAATATGGGATGAGTTCTTTGCCAACCCTTACTGATTTGAGCATTGGATGGTTATTGCTAAATACCCCATCCAACCCTTTAATCATTGAAAACACATTTATTTATAGAAAATTCAATTTCTTTCTATTTTTTACTCATAAAATGGAGCCTCACTTTAGTAATATGATGCACGATTGGTGTCAGAATTTGAGCCAACTGAAAAGAATCAACCTCAAGAAATATGTGATGAGTTCTTTGCCAACCCTTACTGACTTGAACATTGGATGGTTATTGCTAAACACCCCATCCAACCCTTTAATCATTCATTTTCTATACAAATCTTATCCTAGAGTAACTAGGAAACACCTCTCTCAAGATAGAGGAACTATGACCTCTATCATTTGGTACTGTATGTAGGAAATGCCAAGTTTCCTAACCTGAAATTTCTCTTATCTCTCTTAGCGGATTGTTACGCTGACATTCCTTTCTTTCTCTCTCTCTCTTTCTTTTTCTCATTCAACTTGCATATAAAACCCTCAATATGGAGTAGGTGGAGAAAGGTAAAAATAAATACTTAAGAGACTTCATCACCAGCTGCAACACAAAAACATTGAAGGTGGTTGACATTGATGAACCAAAGGCGATATAGAAGCTCTAAAAAAATGCACCACTCATTAAGAATACTTTAAATCCTTAGCAAAAAATTATCCCAAGATGTTATTTGAAGCCATGGGCTTTGTTGAAGAGTGCATTAAGTTGGATGATGCATTTAGAAAGAGCTAATTCTATAAAAAGAGGAGGTCAGTTGAAGGAAACTCCTCACAGAAGTGAACTAAGAAAGTTCACATACTCGGAGGTAGAGGATTTAGGGCAAGACAAGACTTTCAATCCAAATAGATAGAGACACCTTGGAGGGAGAGGTTCAACCCTTCAAGGTTAACCCTTTTTAATGTAAGGCCAAAGGTAGTTTTCGTAGCCTTTCAGGATCAACATATTTGGAAGAAGCCTAAAGAAATTACCAAAGGTCTAAATAAGAGAGATAGATATCAGTGGTGCAAATTCCATAACACCCATAGGTACATAACAAATAAATATCGCTCGCTAGTGGAGGAGATCAAACAACTAATCAAATAGGGGTATTTGTAAAACTATATGAGGTGGACAGACTAAGCTAGTCCAGTGAACCCACCAACAAACATGCTTGTAAATGATGAAACAATAAGGGTTGTAGCATGCTTGACATAAGACCTAGAAGAAGTCCCAATGAGGAAATAAAAATCCATTGCTTGTGTCATAGAGGCTTTAGAGTTCATATTATAAAATGGAAAGAGGAAAATGGTCAAGCAGAGGAGCAGTGGGCCCACCAAGAAAGTTGAGGCTATATTGATCATTGCAATTATAGCCAATTTCAGAGTCTAAAGAGTCTTTGTAGACATAGGAAGCATTGTCAACTTGTTGTCTTAGGAAGCATTTATAAAAATGGGGATTGAGGATTCAAAGACCAAACCCTTGGATATCCCAGTTCGGACTCTTGACAAAGCCATCATACTAGTAGCAGGAACGGTTGTGCTACTAGTCAAGGTGGGCAAAACACCAAAGGCAGCGAATATAATGGCAATTTTCATTATCACAAGGTTGACTATATTATACAACAAACTATAAGAAAGGCCTTTACGGTGGAATCTTAATGCTTTAGTAGGAATAAGGAGATGCAAATTGACTATACCTCCTTCTAATGGCATAAACTTCTATATGTATAGGGATGCAATGCCAAAGAAAATTTGGTAATTCACCAGAAAAAGGGTATCCTAATTGAGACTGAGGAGGTGAAAATGGTAGAGACAATCCTCTAGGGGGTTTACATGGAAACTGAAGGAGAACCTGTTCAAGAGGTGGAAGCCTATGAAGTAGTAGGTGAAGGTTGAACCCTCCAAATAAACACCCTAGCTAAAGAAGAGAAAAGCTCAAGGAAGGAATTTCTAGTAGGTAGCTTTCAACCCATCGCCTGGACATCTTCAGATATGCCAAGAATAAGTCTAAAGGTTATCACACACAAGTTTAATGTTGATCCCACATTTAAGCCCATCAAGCAAAAGAAAAGATGCTTCGGGGATGAAAAACAGGTTGTTATTGATGAAGAGGTTGAAAAGCTCAGCAAGGTAGGGTTTATTAGTGAAGTGTAAGATCAAAACTTGTTAGGAACTATGGTGCTATTCAAGAAGGCTAATGGTAATTATAAAATGTGTGTATACTTCATTAATTTCAATAAGGCAAATCCCAAAGACTTATACCCTTTTCTTATGATAGATAACTGGTAGATTCAATAGTAGGGTATAAGTATCTTTCCTTACTGGACGTAAGAGCAAGGGTACCACCAGATTCGGATGGATGAAGAAGACATATAGAAAACCTCCTTCATCACTAAGAATGGGATGTATAACTATATATTTATTCCATTCAAGCTGAAGAATGTAGGGATAACTTACTAAAGGTAGGTGAATAAAATCTTTAAATAGTAGTTAGGAAGAAACCTCGAAGCCTACAATGATGACATGGTGGTGAAGGGCATCAGCTTCGAGCAATATATTGAGAATCTGAAAGCGGTGTTCAGGGTAATGGACACCTATAATATTAAGTTGAATCAAGAAATGTGCCTTCTTTATTGAAGGCGGTAAGTTATTAGTCTATCAAGTCAGTAAAAAGGGCATTGAGCCAAACCCGAACAAAGTCAGAGCCATAATAAAGATGAGCCCTCCAAGGAATGTGAAGGAGGTATAGAAACTAAAATGCAGGTTGGTGGCCTTAAACAGGTTCATGTCAAAGCCTATGGAGAAATACCTACCATTTTTTAAGAAGTTAAGGAAGATGGTGTTTTTGAGTGGACAAAAGAAGAAATGGGTTTTTAAAGACCGGTCTGTTATTTCAGCAAGGTCTTATAGGGAGCAAAAATTAATTATTGTCCACTAAAGAAGATGGTCTACTCCTTAGTGCTTTCTTGCAAAAAATTTTAAGTGTACCTCGAAGCACACTGAGGAGTAGTGATCAAAAGCAAACCCTTGAACCAAATCATGTTACAGCGTCTTAAGTGAAGGCATGAAGGTTATAGAAGGAATTAGGCTAAAGAGCTGGACCATGTGCTGTGGGCCTACAGGACAACTCCCAAGGAATCAACAGGTGATACCCCCTTTAGTCTCACCTTTAGGACAAAAGCTATCTTACCAATAGACATTGGGCTACCCAGTGGAAGAGTCCATTTCTATAATGATATAGAAAATGAAGCCTCGTGAAAAATAAACCTGGATTTGCTAAAGGAACTTAGGGAAATGGTAGCAATGAGGATATAGATACTGATAAAAAATGCTAACTACATCATCAAAAGGGTTTGGACAATAACCTTTGAAGTAGGAGATCTAGTAATGTAAAGCCTCAAGGACACAGGAAAGAAGGAAGTTGGCACTAACTTAGGCAGACCCATTCATTATAGATCAAGTCATTCAGCCAACAACATAAAAGCTAAAAATATTAGAGGATACAAAAGGGCCACATACTTAGAACACACATCATTTGGATATGTATTATCAATAAAAATCTATAAAAACACTTCTTTCCTTAAAATGTTTTTTTTAAGAGCGAAGGCACGAATCCCGGCTTGACTAGTAAAAGACCCTCTAAGGGGGACACCAGGTCCTTCGTGAACTAAGGCACTATGCTCAGCTGATTGGAAAAAGGTCCCTGTAAGGAGGGAACAAAGTCCGTAGTGAGCAAAGGCGTAAAGTCCAGCTTTGTTAGCCTCATGGGTTATGATATACTTTATATGTCCACAAAACTATATATATGTGAATTAGTTAACACATTTAAGTGTTCAAATAGAATTAAGACTTACAACCACTTGCTGAGCTAATCATGTATCTATTAAAGTTAAATCTAGTATCATATGACAGTTTCAATTATCAAACAATTTGGAGATTTAGAGAAAGTATTAGATGTGAAGATCACTGAATAAATATGTATTAGTTATCATTAGTCATATATGATCTAGGATGATCTTACTATTTATTACTAATAATAATATTATTAATTAATCTATTTGTTTAAAAATTAAAGGTTTAAAACATGTTTATTTTAAAACCATCAATTAACAATAACTATTAATACTTTTAAATATAAACCATTAAATATAATGGTTTATATTTAATAAGTTATTTTTGGTTAACTAGTTTTGGAATAAATTTGCGTATATAAAAACTTATGGATTCATTAATGTAAAGAATAAGAAATAAAACATATTTGTTTCAACTTAATAACATCTTCTCCAAAGTTGTCTTTCTCTTATTTGAATTAAATAATTAGTTTTCCAACTTATTATAAAATTAAAAGTTATATCTCTTAGAAGTCTTGGATCAAGTGATATCAAAGCACCTAATCTGATAAGGGTAAAGGTGTTTTATGGTCCTAACTCGCGGTCGATGCAAAACTTCTAAAGAAGAACTTGTAGGTCCTTTGCTCGTACATTAGAAGCTAGGGTCAAAAAAAGCAGAAATGTCATAAGTAGTAAATAAGACAAGTTATAATGATGATCATATCACTAAGCTTGAAGAATAGGTGCAATATTATTATCATCTATTTTTGAACTAATAGAAAATTTAAAAACCTTGAAAGATTCACATGCATCCCCTTTAAAGAGAAAGGTCTTCGATGTCAGTGAGGATAAGGAAAATACCATCCAAGAAGACAACACCGTGGGAGAAGGAAATCATAGAAATGCAAGTGCCTTACAATTTGATTTTAAGGTTGAAATTCTTATTTACAGCAGTGTTACGATGCTAACAAATTTGATAGTTAGATAGATATATTAGAAACTTATTTCAATATACATGACTATTCTAATGCTAAAAAGATCCAATTTGCAAGCCTGAAACTCTCAAGCAATGCTATTACATGGTGGAAGTCATACAAAAAATGGTAAACATTTTAGAGTTGACTTACAGTAAATTCAAAAAATTTTTAAGAAGATAACTTTATCCTATTGGCTACGAAGAAGAAAGGTGGTAAAAATGGCAAAAATTCAATCAAAAGTTCGGTAATTAAGTACAAGACTATACTTTTGAATTCCATAACCAAGCTTTGGTATTTGATATAAATGTTGAAGATTACAATGTCTTTATGAAATATATATGAGGATTTGCTGACTATAAATGGAAAGAACTGAAATTATTCACCATAGAATTGATTAAAGAAGATATAGTTAAAGCCATTGCCATTAAAGCCAAATACAAAACAATTGACAAGAAGGATAAAAAATACAACCACAAATAGATCTGATTGTAAGAATAAAGGAAAATAGACCAAGGATGGCCCAACACAGAAAAATTATTGTGATCACTATAATTCCAGTGGACATGTCAAGAACAAGTGTTGGATACTTCATCCTGAGTTGAGATCCAAAAATCAAAAGAACAACTAGAGAAGGAATGATAGGAAAGCCACATTGAAAGTGCAATAGGCATAAGATCTTTAAGAGTTGAAACAACCTAACACTACACTAGACTTAATGATTTCACCAACAGACACTGCAGATGCTTATAACCATGAAGATCTATTCCATTTGAACTTTCAAGTGAATTATAATGTTATAAAAGTTATTGTCAATCCAAGAAGTAAAAAAAAATATGATTTCTGAGGCTCTAGTGAAGATGGTAGGCTTAAAAAAATGTTTCACCCTAAGCCTTACTCACTAGGCTAGATTCAAAAAGACATTGCCAAATAGATAACAAAGCAATGTACCTTCAAATTTGTAATTACTAATTGATACATTGATGAGATGACATGTGAGTTGGTTCCATTGGATGTATGATAAGTAATATTAGGCAATCCATATTTATGGGATCATGATTCATTATAGAAGGTTGCATAAGTATCACTTTATGAAAGATGGAAAAGAGTTTCTTGTAAACTCTTACAAGCCTTAAGAAACAGATGATCTCTTAACTGCTAACCAAGCTAATAGATTAGTTAATTCATATGAATGATTCATTTTGCTAATGATCTGACCCTAAGACCAAAGACCAGAAGCAATGTTTTTTCCACTTTTACTTAGTCACCATCACAATGTAGTGAAATTGAAAAATTGAAGGAAGAATTTATAGTCTTATTTGAAGATGTGCAAGGATTGCCAATTCGAAGAGCTATCAAGCATGAAATCCAATTCGTAAGAGATTCTCCACCACCAAACTTGGGTCTATATTGCACTTCCTTAATAGAATATGAAGAGATTAAAAAACAAGTTCAAGGGATTCTTGATTAAGGAGTTATGAAGCCTAGTTGCTCATTATGTGGTTCACTAGTGCTACTTATGCCCAAGAAAGATGGAGGATTGCGCATATGTGTACACTATATAGCACTTAACAAAATCACTATCAAGAATTAGTATCCACTACCAAGGAGTGATGATCTCTTAGATCAATTACATGTTGCTCGCTACTTCACCAAACTTAATAGGAAATCAGTGTTAGACTTGTATGCCCTAGAGCTCATTGTAAATGTAATAATTGAATCCCAATGGCAATAAAATATATATTTTATTTAAATGAATTCAACATTTATTATAATTTACATATGTTCCATTAGCGTTTTTATTAGAATTTAATCTTAAAAAGTTAAGAATATGAGTGACAGGTTCTCGTTGTCATAATGCTATAAAACTAGTTCATGGTCATAGAATTATCGATCTGGACATCGAAAAATTGGAAGACCATCACTGCTCTTATCATCCATTGTACGTATGTGATACTTATGGAAATGGAGGTAGTGAGTCTCATGCTACAGACATATGATGTCGTGACAACACGTGGACTCTCATGTGATAAGTAAGTTGAATAGGTGACGTTTGATAATGAATACATGGATTTTACCACAGTCAATATTTAATAGTCTAGGTAATATTTATGCATATAGTCCTTTTACTTGAGGTGGGATTTATCTAATATATTGGTGGATGCAATTTGTTACTACTTACATACTTCTGCTAGTCACGCGGAGGTATATGGCATGTGGTGGCTGTACTCAGTAATATGTTGAGATAAATATTCTCTAAAAAAGAATTCATTAACTTGTGTAAACAAGTAAGGGATCTTATAACTTATTATTCTCCTCGATATGTAATCCTCGACCAAGGTGGATAAGATTCACTAGAAAGTTATTTCTAGTAGGAATCATGAATATCAAGGATTAGAACTTAGAAGTGCTCATATGATCGAAGCATATAGAGTTTGACGAATCCATGACTCTAGCTAAGATTGAGAATTCGTAATGAAGGGAATAGAGTGCATGTCATCTATTTAGGTATATGTTCATTGACTTGATCATCAATATTCATTCCTATTTAGGTAGTCACGATATGTTATACTAGGCGTCACTCATGACTTACAAAACTATGTATGAAATGGGGTTCTATACATAGATAAAGGAAAAAGAGTTTATCCTAGCTCATTGCTATTTAGAACATGAACCTAGTGAGTTACACATCGTAAAGTATTGACCAAGAATTGTGTAAGGATATTATAATTAATACTCAATTGAAATGTTCAATTAATTATTTATTATAATCGAATTCAACGTACGATTTAATTCACAAAGGTCCTAGAATGTCTTGAAGTTCATTTCAAAGGAGTGTATTTCAATTTAGTTAATTTTTGTATAAGATACAAAAAATCAAAGGACTAAATTGAAAATGGCCTTAGACATAAGAAAGATTATTAGTTATATGATAACTAAATGTGTAGGATTTTTCCACTAACTAAAATGGTGAAGCCAACTCATACACCACTAGCCTTTGCCATGAAAAGTGTTTTCATGCAATTCACAAAGTCATGAAAAGTGTCCTAGTTAGTGGAGGAGAGTGGTGACTCACTTAGTTTGTGGAAGATCTTTACGTATAAAATGTAAAAGTGTTTTACCTAATTAATTAGGTGTAGTGCAACAATTTCCAGATTATGTGAGTTAAGTGTTTGAGTGCTTTTGAAATGTGCAAAGAAATTTCTTCTCTTCTCATAGTACTAGGATTTTACCTATACTAATGGAGTCCAAGATTTAAACACACTTCCTTAACTTGAAGTTGAGACTTGAACCTAAGAAAAAGGACAACCAAGAGAGTTCAAGAGATCAAGTCTTGTATCAAGTAAAGGGGACCTCAAGCTTGCTTAATATTGGTGTGAGATAGGTAGAGGCTTCATAATTGAGGAGCTCAACGAATTAGGGAGAAAGTTATTTGGTACATTTCTTCTATTCTTTGTGACTTTGTGTTTTGGACAAAATTGGTAGATCAAGTCATGATGGGTTAAATGTGGTCCTAAGTGTTCAAATGTTTTTATCAAAGTGTTTGATATAATCATGTGAACTTATTTGTTAAAAGTGTTTTAACAAAAAGACTTAATATGAAAAATTTTTAAAACTCGATTTTTTTCCGGTTCATGCTGGGCGACTCCCATTTCCCTTCAAATGGTATCAGAGACACCAAATTTATGTGCAAAACCATGGTTGTATCATTATATTTATTAGAGAAACAATAGCCTCTCATGATTTATGCCATGACTTGTGACATTTCCCGTGAGAAAGGTTTTATAAGTGGTTTAGAGAAACAGAAGCCTCTCACGGCCTGAGTTACGGCCCGTGACACTATTAGACTTATATGTCCTAGAGCATATTGTAACTGTAATAATTGAATCCCAATGGTAATAAAATATATATTTTATTTAAATGAATCCCACATTTATTATAATTTATATATGTTCCATTAGCATTTTACTAGAGAATCTATTATTAAGAGGTTAAGAATATGAGTGATAGTTCCTTATTATCATAATGCAATAAAACAAGTTCATGGTCATAGAATTATAGATTGGGACATTGATAATTCGGAAGACCATCACCACTGCTGTCATCCATTATAAGTATGTGATACTTATGGTAATGGAGATAGTGAGTCTCATGCTACAGACATGTTATGACGTGATAACATGTGGACTCTCATGTGATGAGTAAGTTGAACTGGTGATGTTAGAAGATGAATACATGGGTTTTACCATAGTCAATATTTAATCATCTAGGTCATAGTTTTGCATATAGTCCTTTAACTTGAGGTGGAATTTATTTAATATATTGGTGGGTGCAGTTTGTTACTACTTACATACTTCTACTAGCCACGTGGATGTATATAGCATCTGATGGTTGTACTTACTGATGTATTGAGATAAATGTTCTATAAGAAATAATTTATTAGCTTGGAAAAACAAGTAAAGATCCTATGACTTCTAGTTCTCCTTGATATGCAATCCTTGTCCAAGGTGGAAAAGATTCCCTAGAAAGTGTTTCTAGTAGGAATCAAGAATACTGAGGGCTAGAACTTAGAAGAAGTCATATGATTGAAGCATATAGAGTTTGATGAATCCATGACTCTAGCTAAGATCTAGAATCCATAATGAAGGGATTTGAGTTCATTGTAACTATGGTCATTGGTCCATGTTTATATGTTCATTAATATGGTCGTCAATATTCATTCCTATTTAGGTAGTCGCGATATGTTGTGCTAAACGTCACTCACGACTTACAAGACTATGTATTAGATGGAATTCTATACATAGATAAAGGAAAAGAGTTTTACCATCTTGTTGCTATTTAGGACATGAACATAGTGAGTCACATATCAAAAAGTATCGAGCAAGCAGTGTGTAAAGATATTATAATTGATATCCAATTAAAATGTTAATTAAATATTAATTATAATCGAATTGAACTTATGATTAAATTCACAAAGACACTAGCATATCTTGAAGTTCATTTCAAAGGAGTGTATTTCAATTTAGTTGATTTTGTATGAGATACAAAACATGAAGGATTAAATTGAAAAAGGACTTGGACTTAAGCAAAATAATTAGTTATGTGATAACTAATGGTACATAAAATTTTCACTAACTTGAAAGATGGTTCCAACTCACTTTCCACTAAGACTTTATCATGACAAGTGTTTTCATGCAATTCACCAAGTCATGACAATTGTCCTATTTAGTAGAGGTGATTAGTGACTCATCTAGTTAGTGGAATTGCTCTACATATAAAAGGCAAAATTGTTTTTCCTACCACATTAAGTCAAGTGTAGAAAAATTCCATAACTTAAAGTTGAGAGTTTTTGAAGAGTTCAAAGGATTTATAACTTATAGTTTTAGGAATTTACCTTTGCTAAGTAAGTCAAAGGATTTAACACACTCATTAGTTCCTTAACTTGGAGTTGAAACTTAAACCTAAGCTAAAGGGCAACCAAGAGAGTTTAAGGGATCAAGTTTTACATCAACTGAAAGGGACCTTAAGCTTGCTCAAGCTTGGTGTGAGATAGCTAGAGCCTTCACATTTGGGGAGCTCAACAAAGTAAGGAGAAAAGTATTTGATACATGTATGTGAACTAATATGTTAAAAGTGTTTTAACAAAATATTTATTATGGTCAAATGTTTTTATCAAAGAGTTTGATACATGCATATGAACACATTTGTTTAAAGTCTTTAAACAAAAATTTTTAACTTTGGAAAATTTTAAAATGATGTATTTTCGTGCTTCAACTGCATGATTAGTGTTTCTCTTCAAACATAGCTAGTGAAAAGGTTCATCATTGGAAGTTAGTATAAAAGCTTCTCACAGTCTATGTCACGGCCCAAGATACTGCTTGTGAGAGGAAATCTGTCTCTCATGGCCTCTGTCATGGCCCATGACACAACATGTGAGAGTATACTACCCAATGTTTAAAGTCTCAAAGAGTTTGGGAATTGTTCTAAGCCTTCAAGCAAAGTTTCTAATGAAAATAATT
>CAOJBK010825948.1:0-17595 GCA_948294925.1 Codiaeum variegatum | reverse complement strand
TTCAAATCCTTGGCCAAGATAGTTAAGATTCACTACAAAGAGTTTCTAGTAGGAATTAGTTTATCAAGAATTAGAACTAGATAGAGGTCATATGATCTAACATATAGGTTTTCACTATTCCATGACCCTAACTAATATCGGAAATCCGTAATGAAGGGATTTGAGTGCATGGTAATTATGATCGAGAGGTCCATGCAATGTTAAGGATACGATTGCCAAAACTGATTTCTAATTAGATAGTCATGATATATTATGCAAGGCGTCACTCACGACTTATGAGACTAAGTGTGGAATGGGGATTACACACTTGGAAGAAAGAAAAGAATTCTCTTTATCTCATTGCTAATTAGAACATGAGCCTAGTAAGTCACACACCATAAAGTATTTTCCATAGCTTAGAAATAAATTATATTAATAATTAATTAAAGAGTTTAATTAATTATTAATGATAATTGAATTAAACTTATAATTAAATTTACAAAGACCTTAACATGTCTTGAAGTTTAATTCATATAGGGATTAATTCAATTATGTCATAATTTGTATGAGATACAAATAAGGATGACTAATTGAAATGGTTTTGGACAAACAAATAAAATAATTAAGCTTTATATGAGATGTTAGCTTAATCCACATTAGATGTGGTTAATTAAGGTTTAAAGGTGATTCCTACTAAAAATCAACTTAATCTAGTTGATTAGTCAAATAGTTAAAAGATCAACTAGACAAGTTAACCATACTTTTCCTTAATTTTTGGAAAAAGTAAGTAGAGAGGTATGGGAGTTGTCATTTTTTTTGCCTAACACACTCTATATAAGAAAGAGGAGATACTATTCATCTTCTTCAACCTTTGGAATTCTCCTTAGAGTTAGTGAGAGAAACTCTATAAATGTTAAAGAGAGAAAGTTCAAAACACCACACCAAATTGAGAGAATAGAGTTTTTTTTTTTAAGAAGAGTTCTTCAATTACTAACTCTTCTTTTATATCTTTGAGAAATAAGTGTGTTGATTCTTAAAGTCCAAAACCAATCCCTTCATCTCAAGTTCTCAAGTAGAGAGCAAGTACTAAAAGTTTGGGCAACTAAAGAGAGACGGTCCAAGCTTCTTGAAGAGGAGAGGAGATCAAGCTTGGGAAAGCTTCAGTGTGATTCAAGCTAGAGGCTTCGCATGTGAGGAACTTAACAAAGGAAGGATTTGAGGTATTTCATGCTTCTAATCCTTCTTTGGTTATATTTGTGTTTTGCACAATAATAGGCTATTAGTATCCTTGGTTGAGTTATTGGTCCAATCCTAGGTTTAGACATTTATCAAAAAGTTTGGTAAATGAATAAACCATCTATGTTAAAAGAGCTTTAATATAAAACAAGTTTTTCAAAATGTTTTAAAAATAGAAATTTAAATTTTTTGATTTTTTAAGCTTCCGCTGCATAACTCGGTAACTCTCCTTCAAATTGTGCATTGGTGGACTTAGGTTATAATGGTATTAATTTTATTTGGCAGTGACATTGTGGGTGAGGGGGGAGTGATGGTAAAGGAACATCTTGACCATTTTTTTGGAAATTCAGAATGGATCGATAGTTTTCTTTTCTTTAATGTTACTCATATAAATGATTCAGCTAGTGATCATATCCTTGTGGCTCTATCTTATTTTACTAGATGATGTATATTTAGAGTTAAAAGATTTAAGAAATTTGAAGGTGCTTAGGTTAAGGCTGCATGTTGTAAGGAAGTGATGCAAGAGGCTTGGGGTTGCCATAGTAATGAGACAGAAATTATACCACATCTCTAAAAAACATTGCGAGACATTGATTAATGTGGTAGGAAAAGGGTTTAGAATTTGAAGGAGGATATTGAGAAATGTTGATGTGAAATAGGGGAGCTAAAATGTAGAAATGATGACCTTGATATTGTTGCCTAGCTCACATCTGTCATAACAAAATTTGATGATTTGTTGAAGAAGGACGAAATTTATTGGAAGCAGAGATACCGATGGAGTTGGCTTAATTATGGTGATAAAAACACCAAATTCTTTCATTTTTTAGCCTCTCAACGTAAAATAAATAATGTTGTCAAGGGTCTTTTTTATGACCATGGGACATGGATCATCGATCCTAAAGAGTGGCCAATGTAGTTGTGTCATAATTTAATGATCTTTTCTCATATGTTGGTTTCATGATTGACTCTTCCCTTACTGCATCTATCAGTAGAAAGGTCTCAACTGCTCAAAATGATTCTTAGCTGGAGCCTTTTGAAGTCTCTGAAATATTTGTAGTTCTTTCTCAAATGGATCCTAGTAAAGCCCCAAGTCTAGATGGTCTTCATGGTATTTTTTACTCTACTTTTTAGGATTTGGTTGGCCCTCGTATCACTTCTACTTATCTTTCAATTTTTAATGGTGGTGAGCTTTCTAAGAATTTTAATCATGCTAATATTATTCTTATCCTCAAAGTGAAGAATTTGGTTCGTATGATAGAACTCATACCAATTAGTTTGTGTAATGTGGTTTACGAGCTAGTTTTGAAGGTGTTTGTGAATAGAATGAAATGGATTCTACCTCATTTGGTGTTTGACAACCAGAGAGCCTTTGTTCCATCATGTCTCATCATTAATAACGCTCTTTTAGGCATGGAGGCTTTTCATGCTTTGAAAACCAATCCAGCTGGGAGTGGTGGAATGATAGCGGTCAAGATTGATATGGCTAAAGCCTATGATAAGCTTGAATGGTTTTATCAGGTTCATTCTTCATTTTATGAGCCTTACTGATACTTGGACTGCACTTGTTTTGAAATGTGTTACTAGTGTATCTTATTCTATTGTTTTGAATGGTGATGTGGTTGGGGATGTCGTTCCTTCTTGAGGGATAAGACAAGGAGACTCTTTATCTCCTTATCTTTTTATTCTTTATGCTAAGGTGCTTTCTGGTCTGATTGCCCATACTTGTTCAATAATGGTGCTATTAAGGGACTTCATCTTACAAACTCTACTCATATTTTGTCTCATCTCTTTTTGCATACGATTGCCTTATTTTCTCTATAGCCAATCCTAAAAAAGCTATAAAATTGAAGCATATTCTGTTGATTTATGAAGCAGCCTTGGGTCAACTCGTTAGCCCTAATAAATCTAGTTCCTTCTTTTCTTTAGCAGTGTCGGCTAGTAGAAGGAAAGCTTATTTGGAAGCTTTGGGTATTGGTAACACTACTTTTTCTAGCCTTTATTTAGGCTTTCTATCTATATTGGGTAGATCGAAGACTATAACTTTTAGTTTTCTTTAAGATAAATTTTGAGGGAAACTTAGTTCATGGAAGGGGAGATTACTATCTATGGCAGGGAGAGTGGTTATGGTTAACGTCGTCAGGCAAGTTTTACCAGCCTTTACTCTGAGTGTCTACTAGATTCCTAATTCTACAGCTGATAAACTAGAAAAAATGATGAATAAATTTTACTGGGGAAACGTAAATAGGAGCAAAAAATCTAGTCATTGGGTCTCATGAAGTAAACTATGTGTATCGAAAGATATGGGAGGGCTTGGTTTTAGAGATTTATGCCATTTTAATTTAGCATGCTTGTGAAATAAGTTTGGAGTTTTTAATGAATCCGAACATGCTGATGGCTAGTATTTTAAAGGCTAAATACTATAGTAGAACTAGTATTTTATAGGCTAACATTCCTTGGAATGCAAGTTATGGATGGTGAAGTATTATGGCATCAATACCTCTCATCAATAAAGGATTAATATGGAGTATTAGAGATGGTATATCTATCAAGGTTTGGGAAGATAAGTGGTTACCTATTCCTACCTCATTTTAAGTGGTTTCACCTCGGTCTAAAGGTGTTCATTCTTTGACAGTTTCTAATCTCATTTTTTACCAACATTAGTGAGATGATTTGCTTGATCAACTATTTCTGCCATGGGATATAGAGGTAATAAGATCCATTACTCTCCCTTTATAAAGTAAAGAAGACCATTAATATTATTTCTTCATAAAAAAAAATGGGTCTTATAATGTGAAATCGAGGTATTATTTGTGCTTACCTACTGCTCACAGTCACGGTGCATCAAGCAGTGTCGTTTCTCCTTTATGGCATTTGGTGTGGAAAGATTTTTCTCATGAAATGCAGAAAATACTTTTATGGAAATTGGGTCGTAGCTTTATCCCTATAAAAGTGAACCTAATTATGAAGAGAGTGAATTGTGATACTAAATATCTATTTTCTGGTGTTACATATGAGACTGAGGTTCATTTATTTTTACAGTGCTCATATGCACAAGATTGTTGGACTAGCACCGGTATATATATGTTCATCAATAGCATAATTGGGAATCGATTCAATGGCTTTTATTTTTATTTAGGTCTGCTGATGCAGAGATGGCATCATGTTGTGCAACAATTCTGGAGAGTATATGGTGGGTGAGGAATGAATTAATTTGGAATCATGAGTTTACTCCTCCACAAGTAGCAGCTTAGCAATTCTTGATTGCCTATGATGATTTCTTAAAAGCAAATAGTATTCCAAATGGCATACAAGCTGTATGCAGCAACACAAATTGGAAGTAGTTTTCTTGGAATACTCTTGTAGCTGAGTTTCGGTGTTTAAATGTCGAAGCTAGTAGGGATGAAAATCACAGATTGAGGGGTGTTGGTGTTGTCATCAGAGACGTTACGGGTATGGTTATTGCATCTATGGTTGTTCCTATCTCTACATTTTCTACTTCACTAGTTATGAAAGCTTCTGTAATGCGTCAAGCTCTTCAATGGCTGGTGCAGTTTCAGCTGCCTTGGGTGATTGTGAAAGCTGATTGTCTTGAACTTATTCAGAGAATTCATAACACAAGTCTAGGAGCCACTCAATTGGATTTTATTATTGGCGAGATTATCTCCTTACTTACTCCTTACAAGATGTGCATACTGGTAGAAAAGCAAATTCTATTGTTCATTGCTTAGCTAAGGAAGGCAAATTTGTCACTCAATTGTTTACTTGGGATTGTAGTGTCCCTTGTTTATGCTATTGGTGTATTTCTTAATGATTTAAGATCAATGGAAAGCTAAGTAGCCTATTTTACTCTAAAAAAATTTTGGCAGAAAAGAAAACATAAGAGAAACATAAGTATGATATGACATTTTTGATAGTTTGAAAAAGTGGAAAATATTGATAGAAAAGAAATAATAAATATTTTGGTTAATTACATAAAAAATGACAAATTTTTAATGAATTTGCAAAATTAGCACGAACTTTTAATTTTAGACAATCAATACATAAACTTTCAATTTTTAGCAAAATTGTCACATGTCCGAATTCTGGTTGCTAAGTCATATGTCAATGCTGACGTGACATCACATGTCATATGCTACATCATATTCAACAATGACATAGCATTCCATGTCAGGTGCCAAATCGTATCGGGTGATGATGTGACATCCCATATGAAGTATCACGTCATGGGTGGGGTGCCATGTAAGAGCCAACATATGACTTGGCACCTAAATCTTGCCATGTGACAATTTTACCAAAATAAAAAAGTTTATGTATCAATTTGCCAAAATTGAAAGTTCATGCTAATTTCGCAAGTTCATAAACAATTCATGATTTTTTATGTAATTAACTCTAAATATATTTCTTTCACTACTTTCTCTCCAAATTGGGAGGAAAATAAGAGGAAAAAAAAAGAAGAAGAGGAAATAACATTAATTATGCTATTTTTCTTCATTTCACTCTTTTATTCTCATGTTATTCAAACACAAAACAAAAAAAACGAAGAGAATGAAATAAAATTTATTTTTTTGCTTTATTTTTCTTCCTCTCTTCATTCCAAAATAAAACCTCTCTAAATCAATATGAGTTATAGAAAAATTTTTTATTAATTAATAGAGATTATTAATTTATAAAACTATTACATTTTTATCACATTATTTATTATGTATAAATTATAATAAATTTGATATATATTTATAAAAATTAAAAGTATGGTTAATAATTAAAAATAAATTTAATATACATTTAAAAAATATATAAATATAATTTAAATTTTCAATTGAAAATTTAATACAAATAATATGAAAAAGACTTATTATAATCTATAAAAATTAGAAATAATGAGAAATTATATATTATTTATTCACATATTTTTCCAATGAATTTTTAAAATCACATTCATATTATAGCTTACAGGATATTGTGAAATATAAGGTTCAAGATTGTGATGATTAAGAAAAAATAAGTTATTTTAAATAGATGATTTTTTTTTAAAAAATATGATTTTATTAATTAATAATCCCCTAACTATTTTAGAATTTTTTTTATTAATCATTAGATTGTGGAAATATTAATTTATATACGTCTAACATAATCGGTTTCATAAAATTATATTAAATATTACACATTATTAATTTATAGAATATTTTTGCATGATAAATTAAAATTGAATCTTGATATTTTAACTATAGTCACTTTTGTTCATTTTGTTGGTCAAACTTACACAAATGTGTCTATATTTTAGAAATGTCAACATTTAAATCCTCCCGTCCAAATTTTAAATATTATTTTGAAATACTCTATTTAGTTTCGATTAAAAAGCTAAAATACCCCTCTATTAAAATTTTCCATTTCTACCAAATTTAGGAAATTGATCTCTTTCTTTTCTCTTTTTAAAACTACACCATAATAATTTATTTATTTTTTTTGCTAAAATATAAAGGCTTAGGGAATTAAATGCTAGAAGACTATGGAGAATTCTAGAGCTACATATTAGGTGTAGCAATTGTAGAGATTAGCTTAGGTGGTTATTACAGAGTGTAATTGTGCATTTTTTGCCCTAATGAGCTATTTGTCTTTTTCACTTTTCTGTAAGATTTTATAATCAAATCCTTAGTAATCTAATAAAATTCTACTGTTCTTATTACTATATTCAATTTCATAATTGTTTTCATAGTTACTTTTAATAATTTCTTATCATTACTAATTGAAATTTCAGACCTACTATGGTAAGGAAGACTGAAAATTCACAGTCATTGACTCCTTGAAATCAGAAGGCACAATACAGGTTCATGCACATTCATTCGCATGTGGTACACCTTGCAATCTAAAAATTATCACAAATAATTTTTGGCATATCTAGTGGGACCCAATCTTATGGCACCAAATATAAGGAATTCTGAAAAGAAATTGTTGTTGGTTCTTATGGGCTACAGGATGACACTGTAACAAATTGAGCGTGGGTTAGCTTTTCCACAACCAGTCACCAATAAGACACATCTGATACAGAGATTTCGTCAGCTCCTGTTATTGGAAACCAAGGTAACTTTCTTCAGTATATTGAATTGCAATCATTTTTTTATTAAATAACTAGGCAGTTTATAGTAATTCAAGAAATGGTGAAAAATCTTATTATGGAAACGAGTGAACAAAATAAAATACTTGAGGAATTTTTAAAAGGTCCGGGTGATAGATTGAATGAACAATTGAAACTAATTGATGATGTGATAAAAAATAAAATTGCTTTGTTCAAAGCACTTAGTAATTTGTTGCTCTCCTAGGCAAGCTATTGTACAAAGGCCTATTAGGAAATCCTCAAAGGAACTTGGGAGGGCACTCCATTGATCCACAGGATGCTGATGATTCTCATCAGCCTGATGAATGTTATCTTCCTCCCTACATGAGGGAAGAGCCAAGAACAGTGGCTACTGGCCGTTTTAATAACACCATTCCACAGTTACATGCTAACACTAATCCAGTTAATAATCATACTATCTGTGATTTTGATGCAAGTTCACATAGTGAAATGTTGGGAAATGTGATGCTAACTAGTTACAAGAATCAACAGCCTATTATTCCACAACAAATTTCTAAAAGATAACTTCATATGGATATAGAAGCTATAAGAGACATTGTCCAAGAATTGTATGGACTTTGCCTTAGACAAATTGGTTGTTTAGAATTCCAAGAGCCATATACAAATACTATATATTGGGGAGCATCCTTAACTTAAAGGGTATAAAATTTCATATTCCATATTATTCTCTAGGGAAGATGGTCAATCTACTATCAAACACATTGCCAAATTCACTATACAATATGGGGAGTTGGCTAATTATGAAAAATTTTCTAACTTTGAGCTTATGTTGTTTCCTAATTATTTAACTGTAGCTTTTACTTGGTAAACTACATTGCCTTGGAATTCTATACTAACTTGGTAAGAATGGAGTACTAATCCCATACTCAGTTCTTTAGAGTTGAGCTTAAAGTGTGCATTGTAGAGTTATCTCGAGTGACACAAAGACTGGGGAGTTTACGGATAGATTTATACCAAGGTTCAAAAAGATAATGAACCAATGTAAAATCTTCTTACCTGAGATAAAGTTTGTAAAAATGGCATAAAAAGGCTTAGATATAGAACTCATAAAGAAATTTTAAGGAATGGAGTTTAGGCATTTCAATGAACTAGTTATTAAAGTCACTAAGTGTGAGGAACTACTATAAGAGGAAATCCATGAGAAAGGGGAAACTATAGGGACATATTACTAAGAACTAATTAATCCTAAAATTATTGTGGTGGATTTAACAAATTATGGCTTTTGTATCTGTTCGTCACTAGTGAGAAAATCACTAGAGGTATGGAAGAAATCACAAGCCTCTGAAAACACACAATAAAGACAATATACCTTTGATGTCACTAAAATAGAGGAAATCTTTGATTTCTTACTAAAGGGGAAATTCATCAAGGTACTTATGGATCATAAACTACTAATAAAAGAAGAAGTTAAATACAAATATTATTGTAAATATCATCATTCTTGGAACTATAATACTAACTGATATGGGTTTGGATTGTCCCAGTTCAGGACTAACTAGAACCTTTTCACTGAACTGATCATCCCCAAACCCTCAAACCCTTACTCGTTTAGTCACCCTTTCTTCGGGGTTCGGGCTTAGGATAATGACACCTATCTTTGTCACATTGTTGTCCCATCTGTAGTACTTTCTAGCTTACCTAATGTTGACACCTATCCGTGCTATAGGAACCCATTCCTTATACATATCACCAACACCTCACATCAGGTAAGACTTTTTCCTTACTCCAAAACTTAGAGAGTTTTCATTTTACTCATACTTTCTCTTACTAACTTGAGCGTCAGAGGCTTTACGCTGGACAGTCGTTCGGCCTCTCCTGACCATTTTCTTGTGCAGGCTGCTTGCATTACAACTAAAAGACCTCTATCCTTACCATGAGAAAAAGGAGGCTATACTAGTATATGAAGATCTATCCCCACTAATGACTACCATCAACTCAATAGTTATAGATCTCATATCCCTTATACTGACTACTAATGAAAATAATGATATAATTCCACTAAGGATTCACACGGATAAGATCAACAGATTATGGATTCCTAAACCTAAACCATTTAATGTTAAAGATAGGTTGGGGAAGCTTCCATCAGAGTCTTGCCCATACAAGTTTTGGAGGAGTCAGTCTCGATTTACTATATGACCTCTTGTGGAACCAAATCACGAATGGAAGAGAGTGGAAAATAAGAAATTCTTTAGGCCACTCATTAGGGCTCAAAAGCATAAATTGCAAAGATAGAAGGTTGAGGCTAGGAGGCAAACTCATTTATAAGAAAACCCTTTTCTTAAGGGGAATTGGAGTAAGTTTAGAAGGAAGGCTAATAAAGATGCTGATAGTTTTAGGGAAAAGGATCTATTGGGGGAGCCTTCTGAAAAGTTTAATTTTAAGGTATTTCACTCTAAACCACCTAGTGCTAATGTTACTAGTGCCTATAGGTTGGGAGGATGTAGAATTAACAGGTAACTATAGTTTAAACACTATAGATTTTTTTCACGGTGAGGAGCATTCATGTACTCTATAAATGTGTTTCAACTTCTATCACTCCACCTGCTAGTTTTAAATCTAAATTGGTGGAATAAGATGTTATTGACATTGAAGTTCTTAAAGCTCGAGTGGGAGGGGGGAACAATTCCCAAGGAAGGCTCCTTGGTGAGGTGACAATACAAGAAATAGGTCAAAATTAACCAAAAAAAGGTGTTACTCGAAAAGCCATCACTACAAATGATGTAACATATCAAGCTTTTATATATCAAAGAACATAGGAATGAAAGAACAATCAATAAGGTTCTTATTGATAATGGGTAGGCAGTACATATTACGCCACTCAAAATGTTATATGCACTAAGGAAAAATTAAAGATGCTTTAATTTCTACAGAGGTATCAGTTTTCAAATTTTAATAGGGAGCTTACTAAACCTCTAGGAGTACTACCTATATAGATTACTATTGGAAGTAAGTCTTCTCTTACTGCTTTCTTTGTTGTTAATTCTACTGCAAGTTATGAAGTTTTGCTAGAGAGAAAGACTATGTCCATTCCAACTGGTGCATCCTTCCTTCCTAAAATTAACTATTATTGTTCTGAAAGGGGAATTATGTAGAGGTAGTATAAGCATATCAATAGCCATTTACTACATGTACAGATGTTTTGGAGGCTAAGTATTATGACTTATCACTGGAAGAAAGGGAGATGGAACTCCTAAAGCCATCAAGATGACTAAATATATGGTTAAAGAAACTAAGAAGTAATTTGAGATACTGCTTAAGCCCAATTCCATTATGCCTTATAGGCCAATGGCTCAAACTGTAGTTATATAAGAGATTGATTACTAATTTCACTAAGAGGGAGTTGGAAATATTTGTAACTATCATGTTCAAAGCACAATTGCAAGACTATGGATAGATTAGAGATAGAACCTCTCTGCAGTACTTATGGAGCAGAGGAGATATATGAGAAAACGTTTATGAAAGATGAAGATGTTATTGTTCGCCTCAAAATATACTAACAAATAGCGACCGTAAGTATATGGGCTATCGTAGTACATGATGAGAACCCAAGGTCGTACTCCCAAGGATCAAGGATTTACTAAGCTTTATTATTTTTTTTTTCTTAATTGCAAGTAAAAGTAAAGAAGATTTTGGTTTATTATTTTTTTTCTTAATTGCAAGTAAAAGTAAAGAAGATTTTAGTTTTGATTGAAAAGTAAATTAAAGTGAAAGCAAGCAAATAATGAATATGAGAATACAATGATATGAACATGTCTAAAGAAATTGACAATCCATAATATATCATTTATGATTTTAAACTATTAATTCTATGACTTAGGTTTAATGATCTAAAGTTCAATACAATCATTCAACTAGAGCTTACCCTAATCTAGCTATCGCATTCATAGAAGTAATATGGAGAAAACATGCATTAATAAAGGATTGAAGACTAAAACTTATGAACCCAATTCATTTTAGAACCTTAATTGAATAGTTTCAGATTTAGACTTCCACTCTCACTCCATCATCCAAGCCCTAATTTAAACTAATTGGTGATCAAGTAATCAGTTATTAGAATTAATTTCAATTCAACTAAGCAAAGGTTAAACCTAATAATAAAACTCACAAGAATTGATCATATCAAGACTATTTCATGCTTCAATCTCTAAACAAAAATGAATTTAGTTCATGACTAATTTAGAATTTAACAAATTCACAATAATTCTAAGAGAAATCATGCTTAATACCCTTAATGCAAAGAAAACCCATAATTAAAGCAATTAAGTTAAGAATAAACCTTAATTAATAGTAAAAAACCCAATCTCCTTGGAGAAATTCAACTTCAATCTTTAACAAGAACTAAATTGATGAAAAACTAAAAGATAGCAATGAAAATAGAGAAAACAGAGTATTGACAGCAAAAACCCAAGCAATCCTAAACTAATTCTCTAAAAACTCATTTAGAACGACTTAGATGGATGAAATATGATGTGTCTCTGTATATATATCACTTCTCTTCAATAAAGCTCTTTAAATAGTGAAAAATAAGTCGTGTGGATGTGAAAAATCTCAAAACAAATTCGATTCCAACTCTAATTCGGAAGTCGATAAGGCCCCAAATTAATCATGCAAGACCTGTGTAGAAATGGTCTTACCCCATGTAGATTTTTGTGTCAATTTAGCCTTGGAGTGCTTTCAAATAGAATTTGGCATAGAGGAGCTCACGACCTACTCTGCAATCTGCATAGCCCGTGCCATTGTCAATTTTCTTCAATTCTTCACAGTGTTTAATACAGAAAGATGCACGGGCCAGAAATCTATTTTGCACAGCCCGTGCACTTTTTAAATCCTTCAATTTCACTTTAATTTTGCCTCAAATAACTCTATTTACTAAATAACTCCATCTTTTGATTAAATAACTCCATTTTTGCATAAATTCCTAACTTTCTCTTAAAACACTTAACAAACAAATTAACTCAATTTTTGAGTAAAAATATACTTAAATGTTAAAGAAAATTTTATAAAATTTCATACAAAACAACTCCCCACTCTTAAGTTTTTGCTTGTCCTCAAGCAAAAATAGAATAATGACAATGATTAGAAAAACTAAACTTTCTTAAATCAAACTATGAATCCAAGTTTCAATCTTTCTCATTCAATTACTTATTTAGATTATCGTCAAAATTTTCATGCCTAGATAACCTAATGTTAAAGTTAGAACTCAATTTCAATAATTTTATTGGTTTTATAGCATAATCAATCATTAAAAATTTAAACTAAATGAACAAGAAAAACTTCTTTTCATGTAACAAAACTAAAATTTAGGTTAGTTATGATGTTCATACTTAGGAATTAACTTAATCCTTTTGAAAATAACACACATATCATGCAAATTAATACTTTAAGCACATGCACTTTTACTTTCTTTTCTTTTTTTCACATCAAGGAACCCGACTTAATTGATTTCGTCATAAGCCTTTTAACGCCATGGTAAACACTTTGTGATGCTGACACCCAATCACTCAGCTTATCATTTATATCAGCTGACTACTAGCACTATTCATAGTTCCTTTAGATTTGTTTCACTTTGTGCAAAACTGGAACTAGTGGGATATGGATTAATTTTCTAAACTCCTTATTTTTTTAAAGTGCAAATTTCAATTTATTCACAAACAATGCAAGTTATACTAAAAAGACTTTGTTAAACCCAAGATTACTTAAGATTATTCACCAAAATTCTTAGTTTTGCAACAATCCAATATGTATGCTCAAACTTTTAATAAAAATTTTAACTTTTGATGATAATATAAAATTAATAAAACTCTTTACTTTTGAGTTCTAAACTCAAAATCCAGTAACTAAACAAGAAAATTAACACATTAATTTAAACAAATAACTAGAATTTGAAAAATTTTAACTAAGAAATTCACAGCTCAATCAAGATCATTAAGTCATCGCATCATAGTCAAATTTTATTTAACTTAAGATCAATCAAAAATCAAAGCATAAATCAAGTTCACCCCACCCCCCCCCCCCCCCCCCACACACACACACACACACACACATACTTAAGATACACAGTGTCATCAATGTGTTAAAATTGAAAAAGAAAAAAAAAATAAAAGGGAAAGGAAAAAAGAAAAGCTTGCCCATACTACCATTGAGTCACCAAAGAGGAAAAGAAAAGAACGAGGCTCTAAATAGATCCCAAAGAGAATTAAAAATAGAAAAATAGAAAAAAAAAGAAATAGTACCAAAATAAGAAAAAGAAAAGAAAATGGCATCATTCTGTATGAATTTTAGCCTAGCCATTCTTAAACTAGTAATGTGTACATGTCTGTATAGGGCCCCATGCTTGGGGCAATCTGACCCATGGATTACTGTTTGTCAAGATTTCCACTTACCTCTAAAATAGAATAGCACACAGGGCTTGAAGTATTTGGCACGACCCATACCTTTTGATTAGTCCCTCCTGCCTTTTTCTGTTTCTTAATAATTTCATCAAAAAAATTTTACCTTTTACGTATTGCTTACCACACTCTTGAATTCCTATGTTAGCATATTGAACACCTTAAATTCCTACAAAATCACAACTCAAACCATACATGCACATTATCTCCTTTTGACGATGGATTTAAACACAAACTCAAATGAAAAAGAAAAACAATATAAATTAGTGGGATGCCTCCCACTTAGTGCTTCTTTAATGTCGTTTTAGCTGGACGTTGTGATAGGATTAACCTACCTCAAAAGCATTAAACCTCTCACTAAGGAACCCAAATTTGCTATATTTGACATAAGACATTCCATGGTTTCTATTCCAGCATTCTTTTAAAATTTTCAAGAAAGGCTTAATAATAAACTTAGATAACCAAACAAGATTACCTTTTTCGATCAATTTTTTTTCTCTTTTTCTTACCTTTCTTGCCTGTTTTTTATTCTCCTTTACTTTGGCATCCATTCTTACCTTCAAAACTTGGTATACTTACCGACTCTTGAGTCGGTTCATTCTCCACCTCAATTGAAGGCAAAATCTCAGCTCTAGTTTGAGGTTTAGGTACCATATTTTCTTGCACAACATAATTCTCAAAGAAATACTATCAACCATATCAATTTTATCATTTAAGTGTTTGGGGTCAACAATGGTTTCACATGGTTTAACCTCTTATTGTGCAATGGCGTATGCATGATTTTTTTGGTAATTGAAACATAATATGATCATTACACACTCTTAGGGTTAATTTGCCCTCATAGACATCTATGATGGTTCTAGCGGTTGCTAAGAATGATCTCCCTAAAATAAGTGAATTTTTAACAATTTCATCCATATCAACCACCACAAAATCAATGGAAAATATAAATTTTCCAATCTTAACCAACACATCCTCAACTACCCTCTTAGGGTGAATGATAGATTTATCAACTAATTCAATTGAGATGTGTTCGTTTAGGTTCTCCTAAACCTAAGGCCTTAAAAACTTTTAGGGGCATAATACTAAAACTTGCCCCTAAATCAGTTAATGTTTCCTCAATATTTGAATTACCTAAGAGACAAGAAAAAGTAAAACTCCCTGAATCGTTAAACTTTTGAGGTAGCTTAGTTATATTGCAAGAGCTCTCCTTATATAATTGCACAGTAGACACCTCCTCCAACTTCTCTTTCTTCTCAAGCAACTCTTCCAAAGTTTTCACATACTTTAGTATCTGCATCAAAGATTTAACAAAAGGCATATTTATATATAATTTCTTAAAAAGATCAAGAATCTTACCTAGCTAGATGTCCATCTTCTTTTGCACTAGATGTGCAGAAAATAGAATAGGCAATCAGTATGGATCAGCCCCCTTGTGAAGCTTGGAAGGAGTTGGGTTCTCCTTCCCTTCCTTAACCAACTTTTCCATTTTCTCCACCTCAACAACCTCAACCTCAGCCATTGTCTCTTCTTTTTCATCATGATCCAATCTAATGATAGAAATAGCCTTAGCTTGATCAAGTTGACTAGGAAACTTTCCTTATTGTTTGTTGTGCATGTGTGTTGCCATTTGACCCAATTGGGTCTCCGCTTTCCTTATTGAAGCCTTTATAGAATCAAACCTCCTATTATTTACCTCTTGAGTTTGGGTACTCACTTCAATAAACTTATTCCTAGTTTATTGTTGATTACTAGAATTATCCCCTTGATATGGCCTCATTTGCATGACTTGAGGCACTTGAGCACTATTGTTTCTCGATCGCTTCAACTAGGATTGTATGTATTTGAATAAGGGTTATTTTGAGTCCTATATTAGAATCCATTAAGTACTTGAGCTTCCTCAAGCTCACCAGGTATAGAATCAAACTAGAAGGACAAACATTAGCACTATGACCATAGAGTCCACAAACCTCACATACCTTTTGAACATGAACTGATGTATTCCCTTGCTTTTTCAACAACTTAACTTGGTGAGTCAATTCAGCAATTTATTGAACAATGTCTTTGCCATGTGAAACCTCATGTGCAATAGCTTGCCTACCCTCCGGGAATTAGTTCCAAACGTCTCAAAAAGTCTAAAAGCCTCATCGGGGTTACCTCACTCATAGAACCTCTAATTGCGTTGTCAACTATCCCTTGGTTTTAGTAGGTTAGCCTATCATAGAAAAACTGATTTAGTAATTGTAAAGGATAATGATGACGTGGGCATTGGATTTGCAACAGCTTGAAGCATTCCCATACCTCATAGAAAGGCTCTCATTCCATTTGAGTAAAGGTAGCGATCTTTGTACGCAAGTTAGCTGTCTTTTAGTGGGAGTAAAATTTTTGCATAAATTTAGTGTAAACCTCCTCCTACATAGTCAAAGATTTAGAAGGCAAAGTCATTAACCAAGTTTTCACAGTATCTTTCAAGGTGTAAGGAAAACACCTCATTCATAATTGATCATCAGTTAGACCCTGAAAAGGAATGGTCTAAATAATTGAATAGGAATCCCTTATGAAATTTAGAGGGTCCTCAATAGCCATCCTATGGAATGACGACAACATGTTATAGTGAATAAATTTCAGCTCATAATTTCTAGAGTCGTAC
The DNA here is from genome assembly GCA_948294925.1 of Codiaeum variegatum. Lineage (NCBI taxonomy): Eukaryota > Viridiplantae > Streptophyta > Magnoliopsida > Malpighiales > Euphorbiaceae > Codiaeum > Codiaeum variegatum. The sequence continues at coordinate 1,205 of CAOJBK010825948.1, read as the reverse complement.
CAATAACTAACTTAACAAATTCTTTCATCAATCTCCTCTCGTCAGCCATGATTCTAGGTGGATTTATCCGATTTTTGCCCCTTTAGTTTTTTGCATCTACTACCTTAATCTCTCTATTATCAACAGGTGCATCTTGAATCTCAGGTGGGTCCTCCATGTTGTTTTATCCTCTAGTCTCAGCTCTAATGCTATGTACATTATCAATAAGAGGAAAAATATCTCATTCAAGAGATCTTCTTCTGTTCATAAAATACATAAAATAAAATAAAAATAATAAACTAAAAACTAAAGAAAGAAACAAAGTAATAACGCGTAGCAAAGTTTTTTTTAAAGATCCTCTACAATGGCGCCAAAAACTTGTTCTCATCAAAATATACTAACAAATACCAACTGCAAGTATACAGGCTATCAAAGCACATGATGAGAACCCAATCGTACTCCCAAGGATCAAGGATTTTCTAAGCTTTATTATTTTATTTCTTAATTGCAAGTAAAAGTAAAGAATATTTTGGTTTTGATTGAAGAGTAAATTAAAGTAAAAGCAAGAAAACAATGGATATGAGAATGCAATGATATGAACACATCTAGAGAAATTAACAATCCATAGTTTATCCTTTATGATTTTAAACTATTAATTCTATTACTTAGGTTTAATGATCCAAAGTTCAATACAATCATTTAACTATAGCTTACCCTAATTTAGCTATCGCATTCATAGAAGTAATCTAGAGAAAACATGCATTAATCAAAGGATTTAAGACTAAAACTTATGAACCCAATTCATTTTAGAATCTTAATTGAATAGTTCCAGATTTAGACATATACTCTTGGTCCATCATCTAAACCCTAATTTAAACTAATTGGTGATTAAGTAATCAATTATTAGATTTAATTTCAATTCAATAAAGCAAAGGTTAAACCTAATAATAAAACTCACAATAATTTATCATATCAAGACTATTTCATGTTTCAATCTCTAGACAAAAATGAATTTAGTTCATGATTGATTTAGAACTCAACAAAATCCTAATAATTTTATGAGAAATCATGCTTAATACCTTTAATGCAAAGAAAACCCAGAATTAAAGTAATTAAGTTAAGAATAAACCTCAATTATGAGTAGAAAAACCAAATCTTCTTGGAGAAATTCAACTTCAATCTTTTAACAAGAACCAAATTGATAAAAAACAAAATAAAAATAATGA
>CAOJBK010825726.1:0-14127 GCA_948294925.1 Codiaeum variegatum | reverse complement strand
ATACCTTTCCAGCTAGTTCATATGGATTTATGGGGGCCTTATAAACAGGTTGGTATTGATGGTTCACATTATTTTCTGACTATAGTGGATGAACATAGTAAGGCTACTTGGACTTTTTTGCTGAAAAATAAGTTTCAAACTGTTTCAGTAATTGCAAATTACTTACATAAAGTTCAAACACAATATGAAAAAAGGGTTAAGATCATAAGAATGAACAATGGTACAAAATTTGTTAATGAACATTGTCAAAAGTTGTTTACTCAGGAAGGTATTGTACATCAAAGGACAACACCATATACTCCACAACAAAATGGAGTAGTTGAGAGAAAACAAAGACACTTACTTCAAATTGTTAGAGCTTTAATATTTCAGTCCAACTTGCTTAAGAAATTATGAGTTTATGCTGTCCTTGCTGCAACCTATATCATAAATAGATTGCCTACTGAGGTATTGAATTGGGATAGTCCTTTTGCCAGGTTAAATGGTAAATCTCCTGATTATACACAAATGAGTGTTTTTGGTAGTCTTTGTTATGCAACAATAGTTACTCCACATAAAGATAAGTTTGATCCAAGGGCTATAAAATCTATTTTTATTCGTTATGTTCAAGGGCAGAAGGGTTATAAGTTGTATGATCTGGTACAACATAAGGTGTTTGTTTCAATAGATGTTATTTTCTATGAAGGCATCTATCCTTTTGCTAATAATCCACAACCTTTTGACTTCACCAATGTTCCAACCTTATCTGTTCCTTATGATGATCCTTTTGACAATTTCATTACTACCCCTCTTACACCTCTTGTTACTACTTCACCTAGTTCTTCTACACCTTCTAATCCATAGTCTTCAGGTCCTACTTTCCCTTGTTCAGATTTGAAATCAACTTCACCTTTATTACATGAACTCCTAATGATATTTCAGCTCCTTCTAATTCCAGGAATACCAGGGCAGGCATGTTGCCAACCAACACTATTATACTTATGTCTCCAGTAGTACCATCTTTAAGACATAATACTAGGATCAAACATCAACATGTATGGCTTAAAGACTATATTAATGCTTTACCAGCTTTACCAGATGATCATCCATATTTACCTATTGATTGTTTACCTTTTATTAAATAACCTACTAAATATACCCCAAATACCTTTCCTTATCATATTACTCCCAATTCTAGTGAAGCATATATTGCATTTCTTGCAAATGTGTCAGTTTTACAGGAACCTAAAAGTTATAATGATGCAAAAGGTGATCCAAAATGGGAGCATGCTATGAAATTGGAGCTGGAAGCTCTAGAAAAGAATTTTACTTGGGATATTACAACTTTACCAACTGGAATGAAGGCAATAGGGAGTAAATGGGTTTATAAGACTAAACTTAAGCCAGATGGGACTGTGGATAAGTATAAAGCACGTTTAGTTGCAAAAGGCTATTCCCAGATTAAGGGTTTAGATTTTAATGATAGTTTTCCCCTGTTGCCAAAGCTGTCACTGTTCATTTATTCTTAACCATAGTTACCATTTTTTAGTGGCCATTTGCACTAGCTGGATGTTAACAATGCCTTCTTACATGGATATCTGGAAGAAGAAGTGTATCTATCCCTCCAGATGGTTATGATAAAATTCAACTAAGGCAAGTTTGTAAGTTAGTTAAATCCTTGTATGGATTAAAACAAGCTTCACATTAATGGAATTTAGAATTTACTTCTAGATTGGGGTCTTATGGATTCACTCAATCCGAGCATGATTATTGTATGTTTACTCGTGGTTTTGGAGATGATTTTGTTACTCTGTTGGTCTACGTTGATGAGTTTTTACTTATAGGACCTAATGTTCATTTACTTCAGCAAGTCAAACATTTCTTAGACAATGCTTTCACAATTAAGGATCTGGGGTATGTAAAGTGTTTCATTGGAATGGAAATTGTTAGAATAGAGAAGGGTATTTTTGTGAATCAATGCAAGTATATTCTTGGTATTTTGACTGATACATGAATACTTGGTGCTAAACTTGTTTCTACACCATTACCATGAGATTTGAAGTTACTTTCTGGTGATGGGGAGTTGTATTCTAATCCAGAGCAGTATCGTTGTGTTATTGGGAGATTGTTATATCTAAATTTAACCCGTCAAGATATCACTTACACTATACAATAATTAAGTCAATTTGTCAACTCTCCTCGTAAGCCTCATTGGGTTGCAGCTGTTCATCTGCTCCATTATTTGAAGGGTTATCCTTCTTTGGATTTATTTTTCCTTGTTAATATTACTCTTCAATTACGTGCTTATTGTGATGCAGATTGGGCTTCTTGTCCCAAATCTCGTCGTTCAATTACTGGTTTTCGTGTTTTGCTTGCAGATGCTCCAATCTCTTAGAATTCTAAGAAGCAGACTACTATTTCATGGTCTTCAGCTGAAGCAGAGTACCACACTATGGCAGCAACTGTGTGTGAAGTGCAATGGATTAGTTTCTTGCTTTCTGATTTTAAGCTTCCTTTGTAGCTTCCCATTCCTCTGTTTTGTGATAACCATGCAGCTTTGCATATTGCTGGAAATCCTGTGTTTTACGAACGAACAAAGTATATCGGGATTGACTGTCATGTTGTTCGTGATCAGATTCATGCTGGTTTGATTGCCACACATCATGTTTCTTCTTCTTATCAACTTGCTGATATTTTTACAAAATCTCTTGCTGCCTCTGTTTTCTGTTCTTTGTTGTTCAAACTACACCTTTCTGATTTTCATTAAGATTCAGTTTGAGGGGGGGGATGTTGGATTTGTTAAGTTATGAACGAAATGACAGATCGTTTGATTAAACGTGGTGTCATTGGATGGTTGTAAAGCAACATCGTTGGATGGAATAAATGGTACGTAGCGTTTTGAGGTTTGAGCATGGCGGAAAGATTTGAAGCTATTCACTCTACATGCGACACGTGGTCTTGAATTTGGATTCTTTAGCTTCTTCTTCTCCAGTTCTGTGTGTTTTGTGTATATATAGTTAGCTGTAGAATTAGTTTCGAGTTTTTTATGATTCACCGATTCTTTTGTACATAATTACTTTGTTTACATTCAATGGAAGTTTATTTTTTAATTCATTTTTGTTATGATTCTTTCAAATTGAAGAATTGTTCAATTTCTCTTGCTTGTGGGTATTTAAATGAGAATTACAGTTCAAAAATTTTGTGTTTCAATTAATGAAAGAGATCAGGTCACATTTTGATGTTACTGATGGAGTTCAGGTCACATTTTGATCGCATTCTGTTTATTCAATGAGATTTACATTCTGTTTGGTCTCTAGAAAACTTAATTTGAAAAATGGTGGTTAATAATAGATTATATATATATATTTTTTTTCTATTTCATTCAAATGCATAAATTATTTGGCATAGATGAGTTGAGGGCTAATAAATAAAATAGGGGGAAACCATATATTACAAGTAATTTGGAAATCATTAATTGCCTCATTAGATCTTTTCTTTTCTGTTGGTTGTCATTTGGTTTTTTCAATCAGATAATAGATTTGATCCTTAGAAATGGACTTTATTTTTCACTATAAGTAAGGATTGATTTTTGATATAGTTGCTTGCTAAAGATAGAATGGAAATGCAAGTCTAAAATTTTCACACCAACTGGTAAGTTGTTTGTTGCATAATCACTTTATGAACGTGACAAGGTATAAGTTGGGTTTGTGGGAAACCCTTTTAAGGCAGTGCAAGTACCAACATTATGTACAAAGAGCTCAAAACGCTGAACCTAAACAAAAAAAAAACTGAACACAAAAAAAAAAAACAAAAATCTATCGATAATATTTCAAAACATCAGGCACCAGGTCATAATTTCTTCCTGATTTCCTAATTTTTCTCTATATTCATTCATAGATTTCCCTAAATTTGGCAATTTCATCATTCTTTTCTTAGAGCTGATCTATTTCTTGTATTTTGTTAAGTAAAATAAATTAATAGAGCGTCCTCTTTATGAAAAATTATTGCTATTGAGTTGAGTATGTTATTGTACTTTGATTGACATGGGTAATGTGTTTTGGTACTTTAGGCTGATATTTGCCATGCCTATCAACTCCTGAAGAAAGGTGGATTGAAAGATGAAAATATCGTTGTTTTCATATATGATGAAGCTTGCGAATGAAGAGAAATAATTGCAAAATCGTACAAACATGCTCACATCATAATCTATTTTATAATGAATTCGAAATAAATAAATGCAATCATACAAAACAAACTCAATAATAAGATATTAGTTCACATAAAGTTCAAGTCCCTTTCATGTGAAAACTTTAAGTATTATGATTCATAATATAAAAATTGATTTCTATAAGTCATTATATGCTTTCATAAAAACTTATAATAAAAAAAAACATATAAGCCAAGTATTCTTTCAATGACAGTAGCATAACAAACACATCATGGCACATAAACTTCATTAGCTGAAAATTGATGAAAATGCATCATTGAAATATAAAGATGCATTAAGGGAATAATATAATTAACAAATATCAAGACATTTATGTTACTGACATTTTTCAAATTATACAGCAACAACAAAACAAACTCAATTCCTTCATGTGCCACATATTTTTACATATATCCTTGCCTTGCTATCGGATTCTTTTACGGTGAACTTCCAACACATACATCGTGAAGGAAATAGGTGCGTAGATGCTTTGGCTAGCTTGGGTTTCCAGATTGTTTCAAGTCTCCATGTGCTTGCTCATCCGTCTGGATGTGTGATTCAGTTGATAAATGAAGATATTCATGGTGTTTCCTTCCTTAGATTCTGCAGGAATGTGTATTCTTTTGGCTTTGCCTCTTCTCATAGTAAAAAAAAAAGGAAGTAGATGAATCTGATTCATCAAATTCAGTATAACAAAGGAGAGTGAGAGCATACAAATAAGCGAATCTTTAATTTTTTCTGGATTATTTCAATTCTTATACTCATCCTATGTTACTTTTGATATTCTGAATAATGTGAATATTGTAGTGTCTAATGAGATGAATGCATATTTAACAGCCCATGCCTCCTCAAAATAATATAGAGAGTAGTAAAAGGTTAGGAGTTGGAATCTCTAGAGCCTGATGGCAGGGTTGACTCTAAGATTTTCTTCAGATGTTTTGCTTCACATTTTTCTTATGATGTGAGTACTTTATAAATCTCATCTTTGACGATTCGCCACTGGAGAAACATTGGTCGCATTCGTTCATACTCTTTGCCCTCTTACACTTTCTCTTTGAATTTTTGTTTTGCTAATTTGGTTTCGCTTTCTTTTCAACTGTACTTTTTTTAGTTTTAAGAAGAAGTTTTTTCCGTTAGCATAACCTTTTGGTTATGAGAGTTTTTTTCCCCTTTTATTAATAAAAAATTTAATTATTATATAAAATTATTTTTTTAAAGCTCTAAACAATAAAAAAAATAAGGCCTTTAAATTTTTTTTTTTAAAAAATAAGTGTAATATTTAACATTTTAATTTTTCTTTGAAAAAGAATTAATATGTTCAATTTTAAACTTTATAAGAGAGCTATTAAATATACACCTTAATTTTTAAGTTTAAATAAAAATAAATTTATAATTAAGATGTAGTAATTTTAAATTTACATCAATTTAAATAATTACAAAATATACTTAATTAAATTTTGTCTTTGGATTACTCTTCATAATTGTTATATTTTTATGTTATTATCTTATTTTATTTTATTTTTAATAAATAGGAGTTCTGGTATTTCCACATCCTCCGGCTTTTATTTAGAAAAAAAAGTTATTTAAATTGATAAAGTAAGAATTCAAAAGCAAATTCACTTGGTTAAGAATATTAAATTAATTCTAAATTCACTGAATTAATCAAGACTCGATTATATTATTGTCACTTCAAAACAAAATTAAGTGGAACCTGAATCTATTCCAATATGAACTTTTTATTTTCGTAATTGTAGTAATTCAAACATTTCAGTTTTCTCATAGAGCTCTTTATTACAAAGTATGTACAAGGCAAAACAAAAGGAAAATGGTCCATGTAATGTGAAAGGAATGAGATTCGACATCCAATACCTCACCACTTCTTTGTCAATGAGCAAAGACATTCTATTTGTTTACATAGAAAGCAAATCAAATCCTTTCTATATATATATAAGTAAAGCATAGTTTAAAATTAAAAAAAAAAAAACTTTCATCTCCAAAAGAAGTGTGAATTGATAATTAATTAATGTTAACTTTGAAATTAAGGAGAATACATGAATATGTAATATTATGTATATCATATTGATTTGCTCAAAGGTATCATTCCAAATTAAAATATATGTTGAAGTTGTCATTTAATTTATTGCAGGTCACACGACGTGTCATGTGAGTTATTTGGTGTGTCGTTTAATACTTAGAAAGGGTTAGGTGGTAAGGTGCGCTTTAACATTTGAATTAGGTGAGTTTTTTTTTTGTTGGTACACGTGTCATGTTCCAGTAACTTCTTCTTCACTTGTATAAATTAGAAGTAGCTTGTATAGAGAACAAAGTAGATTCAATACAATTTCTCAAATATTCTCTAATTCTCTTCCATATTCTAGAATATTTCTTAGTTTTCTGTATTTTGTACATGGTATCGAAGACTAGATCTGAATCTCAGATCTGAATATTTTTTTATCATATAGCTACGTATTACTCTGTGAATTTGTAACAATGGTTGAAATTGATGAATAGATCCAAATTCTTCACATACGAGCATAAATTGTAGCAATCAGGCTGCAAATTCAGCTTATAATGATGGGAATCCTTTGTATCTTTAGAGTTCAGATCATCCTGGTATGATTTTAGTAACTATGCTAATGGAAGGAAGGAATTACTTGTCTTGGAAACAGATGATGCAGATAACACTTGGTGCGAAAGTGAAATTAGGGTTCATTGATGGGAGATGTGTAATGCCCACTGTGAATTCTGTGGACTATGATTAATGGATTCGTGTTGATTGCATGGTTACCTCTTGAAACTTAAACACAATTTCAAAAGATATTGTAGGTACTTTTATGTATACCTTAAGTGCTAAGCAGCTGTGAGATGAATTGGCACTGAGGTACGAGTAGAACAATGGATCTAAAATTTTTCAGATCTAGAGGGAAATAAACACTATGGTACAAGGGAACAATTCTATTATTTCAATAAGATGAAAACCTTGTGGGATGAATTGAACTGTTTGAATCCAGTAGCTATTTGTACTTATGGAGCATCTAGAATTAATGTGCAAAAGGCTAAAAGAGCATAGATCATACGATTTCTGAATGGTTTGAATGAAGTATATGAAAATATACGAGATCAGATCTTGATAATTGATCCTTTACTTCATATAAATAAAGTTTATGCAATGGTGCTGCAAATTGAGAAATAAAAGGAAGTAAGTACAATGATAGTTAATATAGTGGATATATAATGGAGCATTTGTTGTTAAGTTTCCTATCAATAGAGCTGCAAGAAGAAGAGGTGGAAACTATTTTAAGAAGAAAGAAGATAAATATTGTGATTTTTGTAAGAGGGCTGATCATTTTAGAGAAAGATGCTTTAAGCTACATAGAGTTCCAGATTGGTACAAGGACTATAAGCAAAAAAGAGGACATGTACTAATGAAATTTGCAGGAGTAGTGTTGGATACTCCTTCATTGGAAGATTCAAAAGCACTAGAAAATGCAAATATTAGTAATGTCATACAACAAGAGCTGATGAAGATGACGAAAGCAAAAGGAACCACAGTTGAGGACTTTGCTGGAATGATTGACTTTGCAGGTAAAGTTACTGAATATGCCTTGAGTTTACATAAATGTTTTGATTTAGATTCCTAGATAATTGATACATGTGCATCCACACATGTATGCATTGCTTTAACCTTGTTTAGTAACACAACCAGATTAACCAAAATAAGACCAGTAATTTTATCTGATGGAATAACTAAAGTTGTTAATTATATAGGAGATATTAACATCTACAATAAGATCTCTTCAATTGGAATTTTACATATATCTGGATGTAGATTTAACTTTTTTTCAATCAAGAAATTCTTGGCAAACAACCATTCAATTGCTATTTTCCTTCCTGACATTTGCATATTTCAGGACCTATGGACTGAGAAGGTGTTCACAGTGGAGAGAGTGAAGGAGAACCTTTATATGTTTAATAAAACTAGCTTTGATCCAGAATTAATTGAGGTAGTAACTGATATTTACTCTTTTAAGATTTCTATAAAGAAGATAGTACAAAGTAATTCACATATGAGTGATCATTTTAATGTCTGTGGGACAGTAGCATAAGTAAGTAAGAAAAATAAGAGTGGAGCTAGTTTATGGCACACTCATTTGGGACATTGCTCAGAACTGGTTATGAAACATGTTAATGTAGTAAATGAAGTATTAAATGAAACTGATAAGCCTTGTCATGTTTGTGTTATTTCTAAGCAAAGTAGATTGTTCACATAGTTCTACAAAATATAGTAACTGTTTTGATTTGCTTCATGTGGATTTATGGGAACCCTATAGGGTGCCTGTTATAAATGGTGCAAAATATTTTTTAACTATAATAGATGAACATAGCAAAGCTACCTAGACTTTCCTTCTTAATCATAAGGACAAAACCTACCAAACCTTTGTTCACTTTTGTAAAATGATACATACACAATTTCAGCTTATCCTAAAAATTGTGAGAACTGATAATGGAACTGAGTTCACCAGTATATCTTTCAAGAATTTACTACTTGAACAAGGCATCTTACATCAAACTATAGTACCTTACACACCCCAGCAAAGTGGAGTTGTAGAAAGGAAGCATAGGCATTTACTACAAGTTGCTAGAGCTTTAATGTTTCAACCCAATTCACCAAAAAAGTTATGGGGAGATTCTATTTTAACAGCCACTCACATAATTAATAGAATACCTATAAGTAATTTGGATTGGAAAACACCTTATGAAATGCTTTACCAAACCAAACCAAACTAAACCAAATTACACAACACTAAAAAGCTTTTAGTATTCTTTGTTATGCTATTGATACTAGACCTCAGAAGGATAAGTTTGGACCTAGAGCAATGAGATCCATGTTTATTGGTTGCAGCCCAGGTTAGAAGGGATATAAACTTTACAATTTAAAAACACACAAAATTTTTATTTCAAATGATGTTACCTTTTATGAAACTATTTACCCGTATGCTGGAGTAGCTACTGAAACATAACTTGAAATACCTTTACTAATCACAGATGTGTTAGATATATCTTAACATTCACAAATTCAACCACAATCACCTTCAAATGACCAAAACCTCAAATACTATTAGAACCTATCACAAACCACAATCCTTCACCACAAACTCAATCAAACCTTTCACTACCTAACACACCACCCCCAGTCCAGTTATAACTAATTTTTATAATGCAGATGTGACATGTCCTAGAGATCAATAACAAGTAGTTTGCATGGAACCTTTACCTTTACCTAATATTACTATTTTACAGGAACATCTAATTCCTACTAGACATACTACTAGAACTAGAATTAAACCGACCTGAATTAAAGGCTTTATCTGTCATTTTTCACCTACCTCAAATAACAATACTAAACATATAAATCCCATATTACCTACTGCTTATACACCACAAACATTTCCTTTCATCAAACCTACTAATTTTCTACCTGCACACATGGAGTTTCTTGCAAATGTGTCAATTATATAGGAACCTAAATCTTACAAGGAGGTTAGTCAATACCCAGAATAACATGCTACAGTAAATGCTGAGTTGAAGGCACTAGAAGATAACCACACTTGGGAGGTGGTTCCTTTACTAGAAGGAAAACATACCATTGGTAGTAAGTGGATTTTCAAGGTGAAGCTCAAGCTTGATGGAGCTATAAACAAATATAAACAAGGCTAGTGGCAAAGGGGTATAAGCAAATTGAAGGATTAAACTATGTAGACAGCTTTTCCCCAATTGCTAAATCAGTTACAATAAGATTGTTTATCGCTTTAGCTATTGTTAAGCAATGGCCTATTATGAAACTTGACGTTAATAATGCTTTCTTTCATGGATACTTGGAAGAAGAAGTGTATCTGCAGCTTCTAGAAGGTTATGCAAATGTACCTACATACAATGTTTGTAAGCTTGTCAAGTCCCTTTATGGGGTGAAGCAATCTTCTAACCAATGGAATATAGAATTTATTGTAAAATTGACTGAGTTTGGATTTTTCCAATCTACACATTTCTTTTGTCTGTTTACTAAGGGTACAGAAGCTACATTTATAGCACTTTTGGTGTATATGGATGATGTTTTACTTACTAGAAGTAATGAGGTTTTATTGATTGAGGTTAAAACTTTTTTGAATGATATGTTCACTACAAAAGATCTTAGTTATGCCAAGTATTTCATTGGCATAGAATTGGCTAGATCAGAGACAAGGAGTTTTATTTATAAAGGAAGTATGTTTTAAACATTTTAAAAGATGTTGGACTACTAGGAGCTAAACCTGTTACCATCCCATCACCTAAGAATCTAAAAATCTTAGCAACAGAAGGAGTGCCCTATACTAAACCAGATCAGTACAAAAGGATAGTCGATAAACTGCTCTATTTGAACATGACCAGACCTAATATCACTTATGTAGTCTAGCAGTTGAGTCAATTCATTAGTGCTCCTACTGATTTGCATTGGAATGTTGTAATTCACTTATTTAAGTATTTGAAGGGATGTCTAGCACATGGTAATTTAATTCCTCAATTTAATGATTTACAGTTACAAGCATATTGTGATGCGATTGGGGAACTTGTCAGGATACTATAAAATCTATAATAGGATTTTGTGTTCTATTGGGCAACACTCCAATTTTTTGGAAAAAAAAAAACAAAATACAGTGCTGCAATCTACTGCTGAAGCAGAATATTGAAGCATGGCGAGTACAATATGAGAATTGCAATTGTTCACTTATCTTCTGCAAGATTTTCAAGTGTCTGTCTCTAAACCAATTCCCATGTTTTTTTATAACCAGGTAGCACTTCATATTGCTTCAAATCCTGTTTTCCATGAGCATACAAAGTACCTTGACATTGATTGTCATGTGTTTCGTAATTAGTTGAAGGCAGGATTGATCACAACTGAACATGTTTCTTCTTCTCGTCAACTTGCAAAAATTTTCACCAAAATTTTTAATGCCTCTGTGTTTCATTCTCATATGTCCAAGTTGAATCTAGTCAATTTTGACCATGATCCAACTTGAGGGGAGGAAGTTGAAGTTGTCATTTAATTTATTACAGGTCACACAAAATGTCATGTGAGTTATTTGGTGTGTCATTTAGTGCATTTTAGCATTTGAATTAGGCGGGGTTTTTCTGGCTGGTACACGTATCATGTTCTAGCAACTTCTTCTTCTTCACTTGTATAAATTAGAAGTAGCTTGTACAGAGAACAAAGTAGATTCAATACAATTTCTCAAATATTCTTTATTTCTCTTCCATATTCTAGAATATTTCTTAGTTTTTTATATTTTGTATGATAGAAATTAGAATTTAGGTTGAGTGAGATTATGAATTTGGATTGGATAATAAATATTTGGTTAAATCATAACTAAAAGGTAAGTACTAACTAATTAAGTATTATTAAATCCTAAGTCAATATATACCCTTAGTATTTTTTATAATTTTCTAATGTGGAATATTTGATCTCAACACTCCCCCCCTCAAGTGATAATGGTGTATTCAAAGTTGTCACTTGAAACTGTAATTATAACCGAACCAATCGATAAGGTATTTGACGTATTTGGTAAAACCATTGGTAAGGTATTCAAGTAGTAGGTAAACTGGATTAGACCACCAATAAGGCAATTTCAAGTATTAGGTAAATCAGATTAGACCACTAGTAAGGTAATTTCAAGTAGTAGGTAAATTAAATCGAACTTGCTCAGCTACCATGATAGAAATTAGAATTTGGGTTGAGTGAGATTGTGAATTTGTATTGGATAATAAAGATTTGGTTCAATTAAAAGGTTAGTTATAACCAATTAGATATTGAAACTTAAGTCAATATATACCCTTAGTATTTTTTTTTGTAATTTTTCAATGTGTAATCAAATTCTAATGAAAAAAAATCAATCCTTTTAATATTAGTATGGGCTACTAATATAGGTATTAATTGATATATGTACAGTGATATGCGTATAAAAGCATATAGGTTAAAGAATTTTAATAAAATGAGCGCTAACTATAGTTCTAGATGTTGGACTTTTTACTATCATGTACTAAAAATTAAAAATATATACATAAATATACATATTTTTAACAATTCTACAAGAAAATGCACATTCTGGGAGTCAAAAACCCGGATTGCACTTTTTGACCCAAAAAAGTTGATATTCAGAGATGAATTGAGAATTGAGGCAACCTCATCATCAATTAATTTTGACATCATTATGTTGTTAAAAACATAAAAAAATTCTAGGTGCTGATAATTGCAATTTAATTAAAATACGATTTCAAATGGCTTAAAAAAACCGATTTCAAATGGCTTAAAAAAAAAAAAGAAAATTCAATTTCAAATGGCTTTAAAAAAATTGATTTCAAATTCTTGCCTTTGCCTGCCGACTCACTCTGCTTGCCTTCACCGCCAAACGTTTATTATATATTAAGAATATGAACATTGGCCTTTTACAAAGATAAACGAATGAGAGTTTCAAAAAAAAATAACAGAATGAGAAAAATTTGCTCATGTTTAACTATTTGATAAGTGCAACACAGGATATGCTAAACAAAAAATCCTAAAAACTAGAAATTATTCAAACAGAAAAATATTAACTTTATCTCTAAACTTTCCCTTTATTGTATAGCTCAGGTTCATACTTCAAATTGCTTAAGGGAACTATCATCATTAAATTTAAAAGAGAGAGAGAGGGAGAGAGAGTGGCAGAATAAGAATCGGATATAGGGTAAATCGGGGGTTTAAAACCCGGATTGTCAGAGCTGTTTGACAATTTGAGTTTTAAACCCCCCGTTTACCCTAAATCCGAATCTTACACTTCCAATTTTGTTTTGGCCTAAATCTCCTTACTCCAATTTCAAATTCTTCTCTCAATGTCAATTTTTTTGATAAAAAAGTGTAATCCAAGTTTTTGACACTCAGATTGTGCATATATTCGTAAAATTGTTAAAAGTATGTATATTTGTGTATATATTTTTTATTTTTAGTACATGAATGTAAAAAGTCCTCTAGATGTTCTGCTTTATATATATATATATATATATATATAAATAAAGTTGCAATATGGGTTTTTTCTTTGTGAAATTTGAGAGTTTTTTTTTTTTTTGTAAAAAATCCTATAATTTATATATAATTTGTTAATAGTTTTAGGTATGAAAATAAATGCAAAAGTATAGTAATAGTATTTATCAAAAGAAATATACACATTCCTACTCTGAAAAATTGAATACCCCCACTGGCTTTGGATCTGCATGGTCCCCAAAATAAAAGAAGAGTTGAAAATTAGTAAATCAATATTAATACATGTAATGAACACATACCTCACCTAATCGTGCACACAAATACAAATGTTTCACGATTAGCATTTCTTACCAACCAAAGACAGCCAAACGTGATCACAAACTCCAATGATGTATGGCAAAGTGAACAAAACATCTCTAACCCAACATGTCACTTTTTTTTGGCCAAACAACCCAACATGTCACCTTACCAAATAGCATAACTATTCCGTACATCACATTACATCCATTTCAAGTAAATCTTCTCATCTTTTTACACTGTGAATTATTTGTTATAATGTTATCTTCTTTCCATTAAAAGAAAATAATGTTATATATATATATATATATATATATATATATATATATATAAGTAATTAATACAGTGTTTTTAGTAAATAAATGATAAAAGGGTAGAGTTGGAAAATAGAAAAACTTTCACAAATTTGAATATGTTTTTGTCGCAATAATACACTGCAATGGCAGCAATGCCGCGCACACAGAATGGAGAAGAACAATCACACAAGAACCAGAAACTAAAATTGACACACGGATTTACGTGGTTCTGCAATCACAGCCTACGTCCACGGGCAGAGAGATTTCTATTTACAGAGATACAGTACCAGTACAAAGCT
>CAOJBK010825421.1:0-11528 GCA_948294925.1 Codiaeum variegatum | reverse complement strand
TGGTGATAAAAGTAGAGGATGTTTCTTTTGACAACTATTTAGTTATTTTAAGATCTCTTTTCTTAACATTAATTTCTTGATTATAGGAATATTATTTTACAAACTTAGTATAAATTGACTCCTAAGTCAGTTTCTTAGAGTCATCTAATTGGACAAACGAACTCAAAGTTGCACTAGTGAGCGACTGTTGGAAGAGCTGAGCAAGGAGCTTGCCTTCTACTCCTAAGGGGTGGAGTGTCTCATCATAAATTCTTAGGTGAGTGTTGAGGCAGGTAGTGCTGTCAAACTTTTCGAAGCTCAGCATCTAAAACTTGGGCGGAAGACTAGCATTAGGAAAAGGAATTAAGGCCTTCACATCTAGAACATTTTCTTTCTTCTTTAAGACCTTCAAGGTCTTGTCCATCTCTTTTTACTTATTATCCATAGTTATGAGGAGTGGATGGTCTTCAACCCCTTTTCGGAAAGGATCCACAATAAGAGTAGCTGGGGTGCTATTTCCACGGCCAGATTGTGGATACAGGACAACTACTTCATTAGCCAAAACTTCCTTGGCTACATTTGATGTGGTGGAAGCAGGATTAGTAGCTTGCAATCCAAACTGAGTCAGAATTGTTTAAACTTTGCCCATTATAATATGTCTTGGGTCTGCATCATAGCCGAGAGGATCCCTTGTTGAGTTTTTAGGGCTTCATCCCATCTTCTTATAATTTCAGCAAACATCTTAGCAATATCAGTAGAAGGATCTGATGGAGCAAGAGGAGTGCTAATAGTAGTGGCATCACTAGAAATGTTAGGGGCAATGTTGTCTCTGGTTGACATGTTGATCTTTTGAGACATAAGAAAATAGGGTATCAACTCTTGAAAAAGTTTTGGACAAGTAACAAATAGGTAATTTTATGAAAAGGGTAGGTGTTTGGCTTTTAAAAGTTTGTTTGGAACAGTTTCACTTTGTCCAACTTCAGTGTTTTAGATGTAACGATGCTTGCATGCATGTATGCATTAATGTAACATGTTTCATGATGATAGTCATATTTAGAGTCTTAAGGGTACATGGGACCTAGGGTCAACTCTAATCATTACATGATAGCTTGGTGGTTTTAAGTTTTCCTAATGACTAAAGGTGTGATATACCTACCCACATGTGAATTAAAGAGATTCGCGTGGGTCCAGCGGCTGTGTGCAACCTCATAATTGCAACTGAAAGGATCGAAGGCTACGCCTTAGAGTTGGATGATTTCACTATCGATAAAGTAGTCCTGAGGAGGGAAGCTCACTCGATGTTACTCTCTATCCAGGATTTCCTAAGATAAAGTAACATGTTAAGTGATGCATGAAACCTACTTTCATATAGTTTTAAGCCAAAAGATTATTTTTCAGAAAATAATTCACTTAGTTTTTGTTAGTTTTCCAAACGTCTCCGGTAGAATCGCCAGCTAAGAAGCCCCATCGAGCGGCCTGCATGATCTTCTTATGTGCCTCCAAGCTTACGGCTCGAAGGAAACCAACCACGGGGGGTTGGATTGTGCATGGCATCGCAAATTGTGGCCAAATCCCACATTTGTGCAACCACATGTTCATTAGGATGCACGTGGTGTGTAAAGTGCATAGAGTCACCACCTAATACTTTAAGAAAATAGTTTTTTTTTATGATGATTAAGAAACCATTTGAATTAACTCCATTTTTAGAAAGAAAAAAATATTTTACCTAAGTTTAGAAAAAGGCTACTCTTTTGAATCAAATGGGGTTTGGGGATTCAT
Organism: Codiaeum variegatum; assembly: GCA_948294925.1. Lineage (NCBI taxonomy): Eukaryota > Viridiplantae > Streptophyta > Magnoliopsida > Malpighiales > Euphorbiaceae > Codiaeum > Codiaeum variegatum. The sequence continues at coordinate 9,770 of CAOJBK010825421.1, read as the reverse complement.
GATCTGATAAAATAATTTTTATGAAAATAGTTTTTACCATTTTACATAACAACTTTTGGCTTAAAATAGTATGATTTCTATTAAAATAGCTTTTGTATATGCGTGAATAGAATATTATGGTGCATGAACAATTAAGCATGTCAAAATGATGCATGAATAGGCTATAATGCAAATGACAATCACATAAAGCAGTAAAGACAAGAATTGACCAGGGGTCCCTCCTCTAGCCTATTATAGGTTCTAGGGAAGGCATAACACCCTAAAGAAACTGATAAAATAACAAATGTAAAGATAATTAAAATCAGGAGATCTCCCCTCTAGTCTTATGATATGGGAGGAGCACACATTCTCCAAATAAATAACCAAAATCCAACAATAATAATGAAATAATTATAGGAACCCAAAAATGAAAATAATAAAATAAAATACAGTAAAAATAACAAAAAGGAAATTTAAGTATTGGAGTTGCAGCCGTTAAAAGGCTTATTGGCATATCCCTTTGAATGGGAATCAAAACATATGTCATTCTCCCTTCTCGCAAAGGGTGGGGGCTGTTCAGATAACAACGGGTGGTTTGGATGTTCAATAGCTAACCAATTTTAATTTATAAAATTGTTAACCAAATATGCTATTAATCGTTTCAGATTTCGATTAATGAAAATTGATTTTGACTGTGAACTGATTACCTAAGTTCATTTTAAGGTTTAACTAGATTTGTTTTATGAAAAAATGGTTTTCATTTCAGTAAAACATGCCTTAAATTAGATTAAAAGGCTTAAAATTGAATTCTGATAAAAAATCCTCAACTCAGTTTAAAGGGCTTAAAATAGTCAGTTTAGGGAAAGAAGTATATTGTATTGATTCTACTTTTTTTTGAGGCTTCAGGATTAGAGGATCAGAGGGTTTCATGAAATCGGAATGAGCCTCCATTGTGTTTGGAGAACACTAGAGTCTATCTATCTAAACTAGACTGAAGGGAATTGAACTGCTGAACTAGTAAGAACCATTGCAATTCTGAGGACTTGGATCGATTAAAAGGAAATTATTGTGTTTAAAGGCTATTTAGGGGTGTTTGGAAACTAAAAAATTTGTTTAATTATGTCTAAAAGTCGGTGAAATTTTCTCTTTTTTAAATTGTTCAAAAATTCTGAATTTATAGAGAACCGTGCCAAAAATTCTAGGGAAAAAATGCATGTGTTTTGGCCAAAACATCTGCATGTGGCCTAATTTACATGCACGTGGAGGGATATGCATGCGCGAGGAGTGAGAAGTATACGCGAGGCATGATACACATGAATGAGGGGGGTGTGCATACGCGAGCATTGATACCCATGCGCGCTTGTCATTTTGGGCTTGGGTTTCTGGGCCTAATTTTTCTGGGTCTTGCTCGGTTTGATTCAATTTAGTTTTCTAGGTTTTCTAGGTCCGTTTGAAGTATGAATCGAGCCTAGCCAGATCTGTTGGGTTCATATTAACAGGATGGATTTAATGGTGCCAAAATTAGGATTCACAATATGGTAGAGAAGGAGGTGTCGAATTCTATGCAAGTAGTCATCCAGCTTAGGCATATCGAACCTTAGGGGGCGCAAACATCAAAGCTACCTCAGTGAAGGCAAGAATAACTTCCCCCTAGGTTTTGTTGTGATGATGAGACCTTACTATAATACCTTTTTTCTTCACCCACTCTGTCATCCAACCAGAGGACCAAAAGTCCTTGATGGTCTGTTTCACTTGTGAAGCGTAGTAGTCTGCATGATGAGTGAGAGACCGATAGATCTTTTCCTTGAGGTGAAGCTCACGTTGAAGCTGAGACATTTCATCTTGTATAGTACGGTTAAGATCTTTGAAGGTTTGAATATTGGAGTTAAGGCCTTCAGTAATCTCACCATTGGCCTTCAATTGAGCCTGCAGGTTAGCAGCCTTTTTCCTTAAAGGAAAGAGCCTCCATGGTTTTCCCTCGAAGATGGAGGATGAGAAGTAACCTCCTCCTCAGTCCCTTCTACCTAAAAATGTGGAGGAAAATTAAAAAAAAAAATGAGGCAGCAAATGTATAAGGCGAAGAAAAAAAAACTTACTTGTATAGAAAAATATATAACAACAAGAAACTCCCTTTTAGTTGCGATAATATCAACAGGAGAGAGATCAAGGATCACAGTTTAAGGCTCAACAATCTCCAAGTCCCCTTGAGGCTTATTTACCTGATAATTTTCAAAGGAGAAGTATGAAGCTTGCCTTGTTGATCTTCAAAAACATGAAAATAAAGATAAAAAACTTAAGAACCTTAAAGAGTCAAAGGAAAAGATTTGAAGGCTTGAAGCCTTACCTCAATTATTGAATAAGGTACCTTAGGGCCATCTTCGGTAGCCTATTCTATCAAAACCCCTTGTAGGATTAGTTGGCTCAAATGCCCCCTCCAACCAAAGTACATCTCATTTGACAGCATCTTCTCCTTGTGAAGCTGAGAAAAACAAAAGGAAAAAAAATATCAAACAAAGAAATAAAGAAAAATTTTAAAATAATAATAAAAAAATTAAGGGTGAAGAATTGGACTTACCAATTCCAATCCTTTATAGTTGTCTCCTTGTAAATTGTTTAACTCTTACTTTACCTCTCATCCTTTCATTAGGGTAGACCATTTGAAGGGGAATAGCCTCGATAGGGGTAGCAGTCTTAGCAAAATAGCTAGTCTGCCAAGACATCCTCAACCTCTTGAGCTTCTCAAAGACCCCATGAAGATTAAAAATAGAAGAGGAAGAAGATGAAGAATTAAAAGAGGAAGAAGGAGAGACAAAATGTTACTTATGGATGAAGGACCCTTATCTTTGGAACTAGGAGAAGAGGAGGTCAAAGGCTCCACACCTTCGCCTAGGATAATAGCAGGAGAATCAGGGGAATGAGCATTGAACCTCGTGAGAAGAAATGATATGGCTATGAGATCCTCTATATCTTGAACTCTAAAGTACATGTAAGTGAGCCATAATTTCTATAAAATACCTCTAGGAGGTCAAGGAAGTGCTTCGGGCTCTCTGCTAGATCCTCTATCCTATCTATAAGGATGAGAGACATAGCCTTAAAGATAGGCATCTTTACCACCTTCTTTTTAAAGCCCTTTTAACAAGATGTAGCTTCAAATCTTCTATTCTTTTCAAAGCTAAAGGGAGGTTTCGGAGAAGTAGCAACAACAATGGAGGGGTTGGGGTGAACAACTCTGGTGGACCTACTCCTCTTGGTAACAAAAGGTTGGTCTTTGTCATTTTCCTTATTTGCGGGATCATAAGCAGATCTATTGAAATAGGGCATTATAGAACCCCTAGCTTCAGCAACAACAAAATTTTTGGAACCTCCAGCCCTAGTAACAGCTCTTTATACCCTCAAACTTATCTTAGGGGCCTCTTAATTAAATCATGAAGAGAAGGATGGCAATTATTACCCCTAAAGCAATAGCAGGGATTCCCACCTCAAATTATAAATCTAATTGAGGAAAATCTTCCACCCACAAATGAAGCTCCTGAATGATGAAGTGAAGCTCCTTTTCAAAATGAGGGTAAAGATTCCCTGTTCAGAAACAACAAACAGGAATCATACCGGACAAATCAGGGAGATCCATCATCTTGACCTGCTTCGAGGAAAACTCCAACTTAAAAAATAAATCATGGTTGAGGGCCTCCTTTATAGGTTCCTCTACAAGGAATAAAAATATGGTCAGAATAATGAACTACATTAAGACATTAGAGGTATGGAAGGAACTCGAGAAAGAGAAGAAATAAACTGACTAAGAAGTGATTCAAGGGTGTAAGCAATACCTAGCTTCCCATCCTTATCGTGAAGGAAGCTGCTTTGCCAAATCTTTACTTCATTAAAAAGCTTTTACGAATTGATCAGCAAAAGCAAGTGCTATTTATCTAGATCATAAAGCTCTGGATCCTCGGTAAACTTCTTTGACTCTTGGAACTCCCCGTTGAATCCCTATCCGTCTTTGGCATCCCCCATGTACTCAATGCTAATAAATTTTTATTTTCATCCATCAACCTTATTCACTTTACCGAAAAAATATAGCTCTCCCACGTCTCCCTGGATACATATAAATACCAACATCCTTTAGGCTTGCAACAAACCTGAATAAAAGCTGAAAAATCTGAACAAAAGGACTGAAAATCCCAAATGACAAGCATAGAGCTTTGAAGCAATGTATATCCAAAATAGAATTGGTGTGAGAGTGAGTGGATTCACTTTGAAATACATGAAAACATGCTAAAAGAAGTCAAAAGGGGAAGAAGAAGAAGGCAACAAAGTGTGTGGTTATAAAACTAGACATATTACTTCAGCCTAGGGGAATGGACAGGTCTAGGTTAGAATGAAAAATACAATGATTAGAAGGGGGCTCCTGGAAAAAAATATTAGGGGAATCGCTCTCAAAGTTGAGCCTACCTCTAGTCTACATTGGTTTTTGGCTTGACTTCCCTCCAAGAAGGATCCATGCTATGCTGGATGAAAAGGGCAAGAGAAGTCAAGCATTAATTACTGGGTATTGACTTTTAAGAGCCATTAGTAAAGATAAAGATAAAATTAAGGGAATTAAGCATAAAGCAAAGAAAAATAAGTTGGAAGAAAAGGAAGCAAAAAAGAAAGAAAGACATAAGTGAGAATGAAAGAGTCAAATAAGAGAATCTATAGCTTTCTAGAAGACTTTTCACTTTCTTGACAAGAACACCATGTGGAAAAATTTTAAACAACGAAGGTGCCACATGGAAAATAGAAAAGAGCTTCACATAAAATGCTCTTCATCTTCGAAGTGGCAAGACACAAGCAAGATGCTCAAAACCTTCTTACTGGTTCGCAAACCAAGTAGTGAAGGATAAATCTTGAAGGATTGAAAGATTTTGATGCAAAACATGTATTCTAGAACAAAAAACAAAGGCCGAGATAACACTTTTCAAATAAGTGAAAGGGCAAAGAACTATAAAATAAAATCCATATTTGAAGTGAAATTTAAACATTACCAATCGAAGAAGAATTGGCAAACTCTAATAACTACTTTGATTAAGAAACCGCCTACTGAAAACCAAAAAATTGAAGATCGGGGAATAAACAATATAAGCAAAGGAGGAATTGCAAAGTGATACGACTTAGAGCTTCAAAGATAATAATCGATCCTTCAAGATAAAAATTTGTCCAACTAAGAACTCAAATTAAAGGTCTCTTTATTCTTAGATGGGGAAAGGTGCCTCTAATACAAGGCTAGTAAAAAGGTAATGGACCCATGCCTAAGAATTTAGTAAAATGTGATTGAAAATGGACCAATGGAGGAAAAATCTATAGTTACAGTCCAAGTCAAGACAGAAAAAGTGGGACGCACTAAAGTTTTCCTTCGAATGTCGAAGAGGCCTATGTTGGTCCTCTAAAATGGTATATTCAAAGGATATTCATAGGAACACATGTCACTCTCCCAAGATGAGACCACTATCCTACCTTTTCCATTTCTCAACACGTGGCAAAATGTCATAGGAACATCTGTCACATTGGGAATCCAACCAACGCTATAAATAATTTATCATGACACACATTTCAAGATATGTTGAATTAGTGAAAACACTTCAGAAACCCTACTCCAATCTTCTGAAGTCCTCCAAGGAGTTCTAGGGCATTTTTAAGTCCCAAATACTAGCTTGAGCATCAAAGGCCCTTTAGCTCATGTTTGTTCTTGGCATAGGCACATCTCAAGCTTATAAGTTCAGTCCTATTTAGAGATCAAAAGATTGGTAAGTTCAGACTCATCATTGATTATGACATATGATTCTATAAATGAACAGAAAAGTATTATTTATAACAATATGTTTAGGTTATGGAGAGTATTTTTCGGCCATTATTTTATTAAAATAGGGCTCTTTCTTAGGTCTTGTGAGGCCCTCGCCTGAGCGCCTAGTGGGCGTCTCAAGATTGTTTCACTTGAGGAAACCTCCCTCCTTATGTGGATTGCACACTAGTGATCGGTATGTGGGAAATCTCACACGGAAGAACCCCCTATGGCCCTGTTGTTGAAATGTATGGCGAGTGTTGAGTGAGTGACCACTTAATTCTTTAGAAAAAATTTTTTTTTTACATGGTGATTAAAAAACTATTTCATTTGACTCCCCAAAAAGATTTGTAATATGTCACAATGGAAAAGTACTTTTGTCTACTAACTAAAATTGAATTATTAGACTATAAGTTTGGCTTTAAAATCATAGTTAGAAAAAAAATTAATTTTCTACTTTTGGCTTAAACATATTGGACTTAGTTTAAAATACTTGTTTTCGTGTATGCATGAACAAAATAAAAATGATGCATGAAATGGATATATAGCCAATATAAGCATGATGCATGAAATTAATAATATGAATGACAATTTCAATATAAGTGAGAAAGTAAAAAGTGATAAATAAAGAAAATAAATAAAAGAGGCCCCTTATATAGCCATTTAGATACTAGGAAGGGCACACATCCTCAAATAATGAAAAATAAACAAAAAAAATAACAAAAACGAATAGGAAAGAATAAATTAAATTACATCACAAAATGACAACATAAGGGGATTACTCCTCTATCCATAAGGCGTAGGAAGGGCACACACTTCCTATTTGCATAATATTGATTAAAAAAAACAAAACAAAGCAAAATAATTGCAATAGCTCAAATATTGGGAAAAAAAAAGTAAAAAAGAAAATAATAACTCAAAATTGTAAAGAAAGGGCAAAAATATAATCAACACGATAAAAACAATTTTGCATGCGAAAAGGACGAAATGAAAAGATTTTGGAGTTGGAGTTCTTATGAACAGAGCATGTTATTCATTTGAATGTGAATCAAGTCTCTTGTTGTTTTCCATTCTTGTGGAGGTGGAGTTGTTTTGATAAAGTGTATTAGTTTATTTTAGAAGCGAATTCATTTTAATTTTAAAATGATTAACTAAGTGAATTTTTAGTCTAATTCAGTTTTGGATTTACAAAAAAGTGATTTTCCTAGTCAGGGTTAGGAAAATAAAATTGTAGAATAACGAAAGAGAAGTTATATTTTAGCTTTTCTTCATCAAGGAATTGACGGTTTAGATGATTTGACAAGAACTAAACAGGTATCCACAATGAAAAAGATAAAAATAAAAATAAAGAAAGCAAAAGCACTGTATTTTCAGAAAAATGAAATCGAATTAGAAACTAGTTAAATCAATTCGATGATTTTTGTGTGTTTTGGGTTCAAAATTACCAGGAGCTCAGCGTCTTAAAAGTTTTTGAAAAGTATGTCTGGCAGGATCTATTTGTAGGGAAAAGGTTAAAATTGATGTGCCTAAAGACGTTGTCTAACAGTTTTTTTTTTTTCGTCGTCTTCTCCGCTGTTATGTTTCAACCACCAGTACATGACACTATTACCGTTCAGTCGATAGATGTCCATAGAATTTGAGGAAAAAGAAAATAGTAAGTAAACATTTGTCAATACATACGTAAACGAGGAAATGTAAAGAGCGTGTTTGAGCATTTCAAAAAGCTGTCAGTGAAATTTTCATATTTTCTTTTTATCCTCTTTCAATACAATCTAAAGAGAAGAGGAAGAGCCCATTTGCCAGAAATAAGATAATTTCAATCATTAATTAACAAAATCCCCAAGTCTTTTGGTTTTACTGACACACAACTTGGAGGTAGCGTTTTCCATAGCTTTCCTTTAAAACCGTTGGATGGAGCCAATTGGATAGCATAATCCAGTGGCTCAAAATTAAAAAAAAAAAAAAAAAGGGAATACCATGATTCCATCTTTAACTAACCCAATCAAAAATTTTGGTTTGGTCAGGTTGTTTCTCTATACTGCTAACACTCTCAAAATTAAGATTTACTTTTGCATCTATGCCCCTGATTTTTGTTATTTTCTTACAATATGTGAGATTCTTAAGTTTTACTATTTTATTTATTCATGACTTTGCATCTTCTTCTAGATCCTTTGTATTTGTTCACTTTTTTTTTTTCACTAAAATAAAAAAATATATGTGCCATTTAGGGAACATATATCTTCACTGATTTATTTGGATAAAAAATGACTTTTTTGGGTTTTTAAAATATACAATCTATAAACAAAATCCACATATTTCATAAATGTTTTCCTTTTAAAAAATATTAATATTTTCTTGTAATAATATCTAATAGTGTAGTAAAAATATTTTATATATATAGAGGAAGAAATAATTTATTTTATAATATTAGGATGCCATCAAAAAATTGTTTCCAATGTTTTCTTTTAATCACCTAATAAATAGATATTTTCTGAATTAAAATAAAATGTGTATAGTTAATGAAAAAAATTTCAGGATGAGATAAGAATTTTTATATTGAACTTGTTAAAAAAATGAAAATTTATCAATCAAACCATATCTTTTAAGTATTTTTTTTTAAAACTAAATTTTTAAATAAAAAATTATTATTAAGTTTTGTCCACTAAAGTTTAGCCTAAAAATAAAAGACATATTCTTAGATAAAAAAAATTAGATTGGATCTTCTTCCCTATTAAAAAAATATTATTAAGTTTAAAAAAAAGTTATCATTGAATAAATTAATTATATAGTAAATAAATTATTTGTGATAGATGTGTGCTATATTTGATCACGCTGGAATTGAACTGATCTAGCCGAACTAGAATGGACTTGCACAGAAAAGAAAAACTGGTCAGGGGTGCCAGACGTTGTGTCCGGCGATAACCCTCCGACGCTCAAATCAGTGCAAGGGTTGAATCACAAATGAAACAATGTATGGTTGAGAGCTTTTAGAGGATAGGTTTGCATTACCTTATTCAGGTTGTTGATGTCTATATTTATAGGGTGAAAAACCCTATAGAAGGGGACACATGTCGAGCCTGGGTATTTTGGCAGTGTACCTCTCCATGGGGTCTGTGATACCTATTCTGCTGTCAAATCCCGAGCCCCGAAGGTCGCTATTGGACAAAGCTTAGGCTGTGCTTCGGGTGATTCGGGTTCGATCAAGACTGAACGGTGTTGAGTTCGATCCGAATCCAACTAGGTCGTTGGGGCCGAACCAGCCCAAGGCTGGGTAGTATCAATTGTCCCCTTGAAGAGTAGCACTTGAAGGCTTAGCAGCTCAAAAAGTGCTGAGTGAAATGCTGCAGGCTTCGCTGATGAAGGCTTAGGGCTCGTTCGTGGTGCTTAAGCTCGCTGATGGAGGACTAGGGCTCGCTGATGAAGCTTAGGGCTCGCTGATGGAGGCTAAGGCTCGTTGATGGGACATTATAGAGTCTTGACTGTTGGCCTTTCATTTGTCCGGGATGGTTACACTTTTCTAGGTGTGGCTCCATTATGACGACCTCCCGCTATTCGCCACGTTGAGGGGTACCTCTCAAGGGTAATGATGAGCTTTTAAGTCGGTTCCCTCTGGGTTCACCACGTGGCCACCGATTCCCAAGAGTCATTAATTCCTTCATTTTTGCCTATAAAATGGGGCATTTGCTGTGGTTTCTCTCCACTTTCTGCTATCTTTCTTGTTGTTACTCTGCTAAATCTTCTACTCACCTGTTCTTTCTCCTCTTCATTTCCAGACTTTCTTTTCTTTCTAATGGCACCTCCCCAAAAACAACCCAGAAGACAATGGCCAGATGATGTTGAGAAGCTTAAGAGACAGACTAAGGTCGTGGATACTACCACTTATATCAACAATACTGTGAGGTCACATATGAGGTTTGTAATGCCTCTAAAGTTTGATTTTGGGTTTTTTAAGGCCAATCTGGATGCTGTGGCTGAC
>CAOJBK010825366.1:0-11853 GCA_948294925.1 Codiaeum variegatum | reverse complement strand
AACAGAACTCCCAGCTCGTGATGTTGTCTGGCCCTAATGTCAAAGACCACAATATGGCACTCGAATTGCATCCCCTTTAGACAAGACCACTCAAAAGGATTCATGGTCATCTCTCCCATAGGTAAATGAGATGTGTTGGTGGTAGGACATCACCTTTCAGCAAAGACAAAAATCAGATGTCTCTCAGGTCTATGCCCTATGCCCAGTTACAGCTAACCATCTAGGTTAGGGCGGGATACTATCTTTGCCACCTTTTCATGGGCATTCAAAAACTCAACCACTATACTTAGGCGACATCGACCGCCTCTTTGACTGAACTATTCATCCTACAAGTATGCATTCTATCCTTAACACTTCTCCATTTCACTTATTTCTAACTCTATTTTGTTTTGCAAAAGTAAAATATGAGAGAAAATGGTGTAAAAGAAAAAAATAGAAAATACTTACAATAAAAATACTGAGCCAGGTAGATTGCACCTGGTGCCTTGCCAACAAATCTGAATTAATGGGCGTGGGCGGTTGAACTCTATCCATTATCAAATAGTCAATGGGGTCCCAATCTGGTAAGGGTACCACCTCAAAATCAGATAACCTGACGAAAATATCTTCGAGCAACTCTTTCTCAGAAAAACTAAACTACGAATTATTCACCAAATCGTCAAGAGACGGGGTAGCAAAAGCTGGAATAGTCTCTCCTCCTAAAGACGCATTCAGCAACCCAAACAGATCTTCCTCCTCGTCGTCCACAATCAGAACTAGTAACATCCAAAGTCTTTTTTCTCCAAAATAGAAAGGAAGAAGAAGAGAATTGTCAGAGAGAACTTCAAAGCAAAATTACAAGTTATGGAATGAAGTGACAACTCAAGCCCAATTTATGGGCAAAACTTCCAACTCCTACATTTATTACGTTCACACTTAGCAGTCGCATCCTCACGAATATGACTGTTAAGTGGGACAACTGCGAACCCATATTTCTGAACAATTGCATCCAGCGCATCAATACAATCCCAATTGATCTGACCGGGCTCAAATAGTACTTCAAACAAGCCTATAAAGCCTAAAAACTGAATTAGACTGAATCAAACTAGAACCAAAATAGACCCAGGCCCAAAACGACAAAACACATGTGTTGAATGGTCAATGCATGTGTCAAGCGCTCAACACATGTGTGAAGTGCTCAACACATGAGTCAAGCCCTACACGCATGCGTGGAGGCCCACGTGCATGCGTGAAGTGTGTGACGCACGCGCCAGCCATTTTTAGGATTTTCTGATTCGTTTATCTATAAATTCGGCCTTCTAAAATAGATCCGGGCTTTGGACCTTTTTTTACCAACTTTTCCAGACTACTTTTCACAACTTTTCACAAGTACCAGACACTTTAGAAACACAATTTATAGCCTCCAAAATGAAACATTCAGACAACAAACACTATAGACTATCCATTTCTAGACACTACAGATGATCCAGTTCCAGACACTAAAGATGACCAGTCTAGTCAGCCTAGCCTACTCCAGTTAGTTTAGAAAATCAATCAGTCCTCTCTGAACATAACGGAGACACAATCCGACTTCATCAAATCGTCAAAACCACCGATTTCCAAACCACGTAAAAACAATACAATATTCCTTTTACCTTTATTCAAACGGTTATTTTAAGCCCTTTAATTCAGACCAAATGTATGCTATTCATAGCACTTATGTTAAGCCCTTTAATTCAGAATTAAGGCATTTTATGAAACTATTTTCATAAGTAAAATCAATCAAACCCTAAAATCTGTTTAGGTACAACTCATAATCAAAATCATTTTAACATTAATCTGGTATCATAATTAGTTAATAGCCTGTTGGATAATTATGTTTTACAAACTAAATTCAATTACCAATTGAACCAACAACCACCCCATTGTTACTAGAACAACTCATTCGCAAGAAGGGAGAACAACATGGGGTTTGATTCCCATTCAAAGGGATAAGCCAGTAAGCCTTTCACGGCTTCAACCTCAAACATTTTATTTTCTTTATTTTGTCATATATTTGTTTACTTTATTTGCATTATTTTGTCATTTCATTGTTTATTTATATTTTTTGTTGTTATTGTCTGTTTGTATTTTTTTCATATTCTGTGTGATGTATGGATTTTGAGGAATGTGTGCTTCTCTCAGACCATAAGTCTAGAGGGGAGATCCCCTATTATTATTGGATTTCACTGTATTTACTACTTTCTTTGGGGTGCTGTGCCTTCCCTATCCTAAAGTGGGCTAGAGGAAGGACCCCTTGAAAAATTGATTGTATTTACCGCTTTGATGCATTGTCATTCATATCTGGCATGTTTGGCATGTTCATGCATTCATCCAATACTACTTCTCATGCATACACAAAACCATATTTTAAAAAGAACTTGCATGATAATTAGGGCCAAAATTATGTTTTAATTAAAATGGTACAAAAACTATTTTTCTTAAAATATTTTCAAATCACGAACCCCCAAACCCCCATTGGTTCCAAAAGAACAACTTTTCTATTAGGGTAGAAAATGAATTTTTTCTAACATGGAGTTAAACACAAAAGGTTTCTTAATCACCTTAGAATAAAACTTATTTTTCTAAAAGATTAGGTGGTGACTCTAACACTTCACACATAACGTGCACTCCAACGGACACATATGGATGCACAAATATGGGAACTCGATCCGCAATCCGTGACACCCACAAAAGCGCAATCAAAAAGTTTTCCTTCAGGCCTTTTGCAAAAAGGGTCTACATGCGTGCTCTTCAGGGAAGATCCCACGGGCCACTTGAGTGGGGCCTCACACCTAGTAGCCCAATGCGCAGGTATCTTTCACATTCCTATGACTCTATGTTCTTCCATTTGTTTCTGTTAACTTCTTTTTCCTTCAATTTCATAGGTAATCGAAGTAGATGATGAGGCTACTTCAAGGGATCAGTCTAATGAGCTGGACTTCCTTATTGATGATCTGGGCTTTAAAGAGCTACCGACTCCTACTCATTGGGATGAACGAATTTTGGCTACTCCTACCTTCAATAGGAAAATTAATGACCTCTTTAACTCGGGCTATTCTATAGTGTCAACCATCAAGGATTTTATATGATGGCCATCTCCTATTCAGCCTACTCTCTAGGAAGGGACTTATACTGCCACTGCTCGAAGGGAAGGGACCTCTTAAGCAGGTATGAGGAGGTTGGTTCATGTTGAATCTTAGATACCCCAATATTTTACATCCTTCCCTCCCCCTACCTCACCTCAAAGATTAGGAGGAGCATAATCTTTTAGGACAAGATGAATGTCCATGTTGCCAAGGGGATTTTATCTGAGGAGCATATTCTCTTTTCACTCCTCGAGGTAATTTTTATTTCCATTTTCCTTATTTTATCTATCTTAATATTTGTGCTTTTAGACTTCACTTATTCTCTTTGCAACTTGTAACTTCAAAGTTAAAACTTTTCAGGAGGTCACAAAGGTCATTTTGTCAAATCACAAAGAGGCATAAGTTGTACTAGCTCTTCGAGGCTCAGAGGTGGAGAACTTGAAGAAGGCCATGGTTGAGAAGGATAAGCTCTTAGCGAGTCTGCTTTTGTAATTCACAATTATGAAGCAGTACTGGTTGAGTCTACCTCCGCTCTTCGAAGCACCCAGACTGATAGGGATCTTACTATCAAGGAGAAGGGAAAGGCTTCAGAGGAAGTTGTTGAACTTTAAAGCCGACTTAAGGAAAAGGAGGAACTCATTGAGACTTTAAAACAGAAGGTCATTGCTTTCGAGGAGCAGAACCATACCTTTAGGGGTGAAAAGGCTCAATTACAAAGGGTCTCAACCTCCATGAAAAAACTTATCAGGCTGCAGTAAGAAGCACATCAATGAGATCAAATGAACCATTCGAGACCTTTTCACCTCCAACTGGTTACATAGGTGGGTAAAGAATAGGGAAGTTTTATCCAATGTCCTTTGTCATAACAAGACCCTCAGGAAGGTGGTTTAGAAGTTCCTTGAGGTGGTTGGCACCTTGGAGATGTACAATCCTGACAAAGTCTTGTTATGGCATAAGCCCTTAATCTGACATGGCAACAAGCCTACAATCTGACATAGAATGACCATAAGCCTAAAAGATGACATAATAGCATTACAAGCCCAAAAACTGATAAGGCATCATCACAAGCTCAGAATTTGAAATAGCACTTGTTGGTTCACTATTATCAAAAACACCTTCTACTCTAAGCTAATTTAAATAAGGGGGCATATATGAACCCTCAATTTTACACCTTTAGAATCACCCGTTGCCTCATGACTCTCAACTAAACTTAAAGGTTTAGGAATGGAACAAGGTCAAGGGGGTAGCTCACCTGGATGAAAATTTCATATTGTAAGGTTTACATAGAAAATTCTCTATGACCAAACATATTTTAAAGGAAAATTCCTTATTTCTTAAATCTTCAAATTCGACCCATCAATACAAGCTCATAGACTCAAACCAAGCCCAATTCGATCTTAAAATGAACTCGGAAAGTCAGAAAAATCTGAACCGAATTGGACCAAACCAGAACCACATGGAGCCCACAAACACGTCTGAAGACCGCGTGCATGCCTAATTCTTGGCGTGTGCTCCGGAGTGATAGTGTACGCGCTGGGCCTCGAGTGTGTGCACTGGGCGTCAACTGTGTGCGCGACATTTCCCTCGTGTACGTGACTTTTCTTGCAGACCAAGCTGATTTCCCCTTGTAAATAAGAGCCTTTTGTCTCTGTTTTTCACGACCTTTTAGATGATAAACCTTTGTTAAATTTTCCACTAAAAATCCTTCTGATACCAAATTACTGCCGAAATTTACACCTGAACTACGAAGACCCGTTTATATTTTGTGAAGCCTACTGATCCACCTATTCCTCGCCACTATAAATGAAAGGTAGTATCTTGAATGGCAATTCTTTTACTTCATTCTATTCTTATTATTTCCTAAAATTGACCTAGGATGCATGATAAAAAATCATTTTTCTTATTTGAAAAAAGAAATGATTAAGAGCTTATTCGGTTATTTAATTTTCTAATAAAATCAACTATCTTCTGAACTAACAACCCCCTCTTTCAAAATAATCCCCAACCTTTCGTGAGAAGGGAGATCGACATGGGGTTTGATTTCCATTCAACGGGATACGTTGACAAGCCATTCAAGCTTCAACTCTAAAAATCAATTTTTAAAAATAATTTTATTGTTATTATTATTTTATTTTCCCCTTCTCTTTTTACTGTTTTCTTTTAATATTTTATTTATCTTCATTTATTAATTTATTTCATTTTTATTATATATGTCTGTTATCAATCTATTATTATGGCAAACGAGACGATTCCTTCTTGTTACGTGTTGGCTAATGTAGGAGTCAGTCGCTTTCCTAACATGTATGTTGTTAGTGGAGTGAGTCTTCCTTTCTATTTATTTATCCTTTTTTTTAATTATTTTTGTTAGTTTACTTTTATTATTATTTAATGTTCATTAAGAGGGAATGTGTGGCCTTCCTATACCTTATGGCTAGAGGAAAGATCTCAGTTATTGCTTTTATTTATTGCTTTTCTCTATTTCTATCATAATATCATCCTGTCATATTTTTCTCATGCATCATAATTAAAATGTGATAACTATTCATTCATCATATTACAATTTTCATGCAAATATGAAACCTATTTTTAACCAGCCCATACGATTTAGAACTAAACAGCGTAGAAAAATAAATATTTTTCTAAAATTAAATTGGTATCAATTATGAGTCCCCGAATCCATCCTTTGGTTTGAGGCTTGTGCCTTTTCCATTAGCAAAATAACGTCTTTTATGGAGTTAATATAAAATCGGTTTCTTAATCACTAGAAAATGAAATATTTTTTCAAAGTATTATGTGACAACTCAGAACACACGCTCACATCTAACAGGCCCATAAGGGGTTCTCCTCACGTGAGATTCGACAACCGATCTCGTATCCAATCCATCCCTCCCCCCCCAGTGGTTGGTTTCCTCGGGTAAAAAAGTCAAAGGCACCAGGGTGGCTCAGAGGTCGGGGCCTCTTATTCTTATGTCTTATTGGAATCAAAAGGGGCCTTCCCATGTTAGAGCCAATTTTCCTATTCTTTCTCTTTGGCCAGTTCTCTTGAGGCTTCTTATGACTAGGCTTCTTTCATCAAATTTTCTGACCATGACCTTTTTGTTGAAATAGTTGGTCACCTTATTCTTGTATGCTACTATTTAAATGATTATCTCTTCTCTCAGTTCTTCCAGTAGGTCTAAATTGATCCTTCATAGCTTTCCATTTCCTTCATAATTATAGTAAAAGACCCTTCAACTTGGTAGGCCTATATCAATAGGGATCACTCCTTTGGTGTCAAAAGTCAAGGCAAAGGGAGTCTCTCCTATAAGCTCTCTAGGGGTGGTTCGATATGCCCATATTACAAGGTGAAGCTCTTTTACTTAGTCTTTTCCATATCCCTCTAGTCTTTGCTTGATTCCTTAGTGGATAGTCCTGTTTGTCACCTCTATTTACCCATTTGTCTAAGGATGAGCGAAAGAAGAGAAATGTTACTTAATATTTAGCCATTCGTAGAAATTCCTTACCTTTGCATTATCAAATTATTTCATGTTATTGCTTATGAGCTGATATAAGATTGCAAACCTACAGATGATGCTCTTGCAAATAAACTTGATTATGTTATCTACAGTAATGGTTGCCAATGGTTTAGCTTCGACCCACTTTGTGAAACATTCGATTACCACTACCAAGAACTTCTTTTATTTTAGGGCCATTGGGAATGGGCCAACAATGTCAATCCCCTACTTAGCGAAGGGTTAGGAGCTATAAATGGGGACTTGTTTAGTCCTTGGAGCTTTCATCAAGTTTACAAATTTTTGGCTTGAGGGGCATTTCTTTACTAGAGCCCTTGCATTTTCCTTTATAGTTGGCCAGTAGTACCTTTGTCGGATTGGTTTAACTGCCAATGCCTTCCCCCTATGTGCATCCCACATAATCCATCATGGATTTCTCAAAGGACATACCCCAGCTTTGCTCAGTCTAATACACTTGAGCCAAGTGAATACACCCTCTTGTATAAAGTGTTGTGATAGAGGGAAAAATAAGCACAGTGCCATTTGATCTTCTTAACCTCTTTTTGATCTTGTGGCAACTCACCCTTTTCTAGATAGGCTTTGATTGAGTCAATCTAACATGTCTCGGCTACTTCAACTTTGAGGACCTCTTCACTTTCATTGATACTAAAGGTTGTCAGGGATCCCATGAAGACTTTGTCTGGGTACCCTAAAAAGGTATGCTACTACTAACTTGCTTAGGCTATCCGCTCAACAATTTTGGAGCCTCGAGACCTTTCTAAACTCCATCTTCACCCCTTTATCTTCCAAATTTTGGAATTTTTGCTTGACTATCGTCGGGTATTTCGCCATCTCTTCCTTTCTAGCTACAAACATTCCATTCATATGACCTAAGACTAGCTATGAATCGTTGTAGATGCATACTCTATCGATCATCATGAAATCAACTATCTTGAGCCCTTACACTAAGGCTTCATACTCTGTCATGTTGTTTGTGGTTGGGAAGTCCAACTTTAAGGTGTACTTCAAGAGCACTTCAGAGCCACTTCTAAGGGAAATCCTGATCTTACTGGCATTTTGAGCACTTGCTCCATCAGCATAGAGCTCTCATTCAATTGCTAAGTCTATCTCCCATTTTCCTCTTTGCTTTTAGCTCTCCGTTTCACTTTCCTCTAGGAATGAGCATTCTAATATGAAATCTACTAGTGCTTGTGCTTTAATAGCAGCTCAGGGGAAGTACTATAGGTTGTATTTTCCAAGATTTACATACCAGCATATCATTCTTCCCGAGGTCTCTAGTTTGTGTATAGTTTTTTTTATAGAGGCTTGTCTCTCACCACTACTTCCTGGTGAGCTTAGAGAAAGACTTTGAATTTCTTGCATTACAAGAGGAGAAAGTAAGCCAAATTTCAAAGAGAGAATAATTGAGTTTGGATACTTGTAGGGCTTTGCTGAAGTAATAAATTGGCTTCTGGACTCCTGCTTCCTCTCTAATCAGTACTGCTCTGACTGCATAAGGATATGTTGAAAGGTAGATGATGACTTCCTCCCCCGATAATGGTCTGCTCAACACATGCTTAGAACCTAGGTAAGCTTTAAGTTCTACAAAGGCTTTTTAGGAATCTTCGATCCACTCAAAGATAACATTCTTTCTTAGCTTTCAAAATAATGATAAGTATTTCCTTGTCTCCTTCGACATAAACCTATTAAGAGCTACTAACCTATCTATCAACTTATATACTTCTTTTACATTCTTCGAAGCTAGCATCTTAAAGGTGGCTTGCACTTTGTTCTGATTCAACTCATTTACCTTTTCACTCACTTGATATCCAAGGAACTTGTTCCTTAGAATGAAAAGGAGCTTTTCTCCAAGTTTAATTTCATCCCATACTAGTTCATCACTTTGAAAATTTTCCATAAATCCCTGATATTCTCTTAAAATCTTATGCTATTCACTATCATATCATATACATACACCTCCAGATTCCTTCCTAATTAATCCTTGAAGATTCTATTGACTAATTTTTTATAAGTGGCACCTGTATTTTTTAGTCTGAACGACATGGATGTATAATAATAGATGCCTTTCTCTATAATGAAAGCAGTATTTTCTTCATCCTCGGGGTCCATCTTGATCTAGTGATAGCCTTGTCTGGAATCAAGGGAGGAGAGGTATTTGAACCCGCTGTGGAATCTACTAGGTTACCAATCATCGAGAGTGAATAGGAGCCTTTTAGGCATGCCTTGTTAAATTCAGTGAAGTCTACATAAATACGATAACTCTCATGCACCTTTTTAACTAGAACCACATTTTCTATCCACTCTAGATATTAGAATTCTCAAATGAACTTGACTTCCATTAACTTTCTCACTTCTTCATCAATCACTTTTTGTCATTTTGTTCTAAAGTATCTCTTTTTCTACTTAATCGGCTTAAAGGATGAGTCCACATTCAAATTATGTGTGATCACTTTCGGACTGATTCTCAACATATTTTAGGAATCCCAAGCAAATGTTTTCTTATGGCTCGCCAAGAACCCTTTTGCTTCAGCTTTTTCTGCCAATTTTATGTTGACCTTCAGGCACCTCTCTAGCCTTTCTTCCTCCATTGGAAATGGTTCCAGCTTCCCCACTAATTGGGCTCTTCGACCCTCTTTTACCTTCACTTCTTCCTACACCATGCATACCTCTTAGTCTGGATACACACTATACTCTTCCTCTTCCAAGTGAACTCTACTTTGGATTCTTACTTGTAGGTTTTGTATCTACAAAGTTATGTCCCATTCGGTAAGGGAACATTTATCCTTCCCCATCGGACATAAGTGTTAGCATCCAAATCATGGACCATTGGTCTTCCCATCAAGACATTATAAGCCATTGGTATTTCTACTACCACAAAGATTACCATCACCGTCATACACTTTGGAGCCGCACCCTTGGTGAAGGGCAATTTAATGTACCTGGTGTTAACCCTTAATTTTGCAACATCAGATTTGACCCATCAATACGAACTTATAGACTCAAACAGGCTAAAATCAGACTCAAAATGAATCAAAAATTATGAAAATACCGAAACTTGATAAAATCAAACCGATATGAATCCAACTAAACCAAACTGAATCAGACCAAATTGACCTGACCCACACACCAGCATCCCGGCGCACTCGCCAAAGGCCTGCTGCATACTTCAGCAGCTCAGTGCACAGGCCCATTTTCTGACATTTTTTACTCGATTTTCTATAAATTTTACCCTCCAACACTCATTTCGAGACAAGTTTTTGAGATTGAACCTTTTTCGAAATACCTTTCAAAAATTTTTTCAAACACCAAAACACTGTCAAAATCCCAAAAACAATAAGAAAATCTAAACCATAGTCTAAATTCATATCAGAATTCCAAAGCATCTTCGACTTCACTTATCAGGTAGTCCTCTTTGAACACAATGGAGACCCATTCCAACCTTATCAAACCGTCTGAGGCACTAGTTTCAAAGCTTCGAAAGTCAAAGGTAAAATATTTAAATAGTAAACTATTCAATTTGGTTATGAATTAAAGCCCTAAAACCCAACTTAGGTAATTTCACAATATTCAAACTTACTTTATCATTAATCAAAATCTGAATTAATTAACAACTTATCATGTTAATTCTTTCAAAATTAAAATGAATTAGCTTATGAACATACAACCACCAACTAATTATTTTTCAAAACAACCCCAACCTTTCATGAGAAGAGAGAATGGCATGGGTTTGATTCCCATTCAAAGACATACGCTGGCAAGCCGTTCTAAGGCTTCAACTCCAACCTTCTAAAATTTCCTTTTATTCATTTATTTTTATTTTTATTACATAATTTTTGTTATTAGGTCATTTCATTTAAATTCATTATGTTTGTAATTTTCATTATTTTGGAGAATGTATGCCTTTCTCAGACCTTATTAGATAGGAGAAGGGATCTCCTTTATTGTTATTTTCATTATTTTGATGTAATTATTTATTTGTTTTACTTTATTTTTAATCGGTCATTTGGGGATGTGTGCCTTCCCTAGAACTCTTCGGTGCTAGAGGAAGGACCCCTGTTTATATTTTTATCGTTTTATCAATTTTCTATTATAATTGTCATCCATGCCATATAACTGCACATGCATCATTCTGGTATGATTTATTTTTGTTCATGCACCATAATGGTATGCCATGCATACACAAAAATATTTTTTTAACCAAAACCATATATGTTTTAAGCCAAAATTATTTAGAAAATAAATTTATTTTCTAAAATAAATGTTTTTATCAATCACGAGTCACCAGATTCAATGTTTGGTTCGAGGCTTGCCTTTTACTTCAAATTGGGCAAACTGTCAGATTTTTCAAAATGGAGTTAATTTAGATATCTTAATTATCATGAGAATAAATATATTTTCTAAAAATTAAGTGGCGACTATAATATTCATACTTACACCCAACAAACTCATAAGGGGTTCACCTCTGTGAGACTTGCTGACACCACGACGCCTTGTGCAATCTGACCCACATGGTCAGTTTCCTCGGGCTAGGAAGTAGGCTGGTGGCCGCTCAGGTTTAGATGGAGACTTACAGCTGGTGACTCCACTGGGGACATTTTGAAACTAACAAAAACTCAGTGCACTATTTTTGATAAAAAGAACTTTGGCTTAAATTTATAAGGAATTGGTCTCATGAATCACTCCACATGCACTTTTATCTTTAGGCAAACACGGGTAGAAAGTAACATCGAGTGATCTTCCCTCTTTGGGACTGCTTTACCAATAGTGAAATCACCCACCCCAAGATGTACCCACTGATCCTTTTGACTAGGATAACAAGGTTGCACGTAGCCATTAGACCCATATG
This sequence comes from Codiaeum variegatum, assembly GCA_948294925.1. Lineage (NCBI taxonomy): Eukaryota > Viridiplantae > Streptophyta > Magnoliopsida > Malpighiales > Euphorbiaceae > Codiaeum > Codiaeum variegatum. The sequence goes on along the minus strand of CAOJBK010825366.1, from coordinate 388 downwards.
AATCTCTTTGATTAATATATTGTTTGGAGCCTTTCAAGCCACCAAAGCTTCATATAATGATTAGAGTTGACCTTAGGTCTCATGTACTCTAAAGCTCTAATTATACTTCTTTCATCATGAAACAATTTTCATTCATGCATACCCGCATGTATGCATCACTACATAAAATAAATTGAGCCAAGTGAATTGTTCCAAAAATAAGTTTTCCAAAAAAACACCTACCCTTTTCTCATACAAACCTGCTTGCTGTTGGTTTTATTTCTCAAATGTTGATATCCCATCCTTTTCTTTGTCTAAAAGTCAACATGTCAAACACTGAAGGTAACCCAATTCCAACTACTGCTGATGCCACTGCCACTGATCCACCTGCTAACATTGATATTATATT
>CAOJBK010825066.1:0-11240 GCA_948294925.1 Codiaeum variegatum | reverse complement strand
AAACTCTAAACTTTTTATGATGAAGTCATAGTTACATAAATAAAATTCAATTAAGACTGATTAATATTTGATTGATATCAAAGTTTTTTTTACACTATAAAAAAATTTGATTTTACTGACCCCAATTACTGACGTAATTTTTGGGGTCAGTAATTACTGACTCCAAAATTAACGTTACTGAAGCCCTACTGACCCAAAAAAAAATTAATTATTGATATTATTTTGTGTTATTAACATAGTTATTAGTAACATAATTATTAAATAAAATATTCACTATTTGTTATGTCATTAATGAATCATTTTTTTGTCAAAAAATTAGTGACGAAATTTTTTTGTCATAAATGCATTTTTTCGTCGCTAATGTGTGATTATTTATGAAAATATTACTGACCCATTAATAAAAATTACTGACCCGAAAAATTGGGTTAGTAAATTACTGACCCAATTTTTTGGTCATTAACGGATCAGTAATTAATGAAATAATTACTGACCCTGAACAGTAAATTACTGACGCCAAAATTGGGTCAGTAATTACTGACCCCAATTTTTCGCGTCAGTTTTTTTTCTACTGACGGAGGAAATACTGACGCAATTTTGGAGTCAGTAAGTTACTGTTCGGCGTCAGTAACTCGTGTTACTACTCCGAATAATATTTTACTGACCCCGAATCGGCGTCAGTAATTTTTTTTTGTAGTGTTATATTCATTTCGATTTATAAAATAATTAAATAAATATAATAAAATAAACTAATTATAATTATATATATTTTATTGGGATGAAATATTTAATTTAATAAAAAAATATAAAATAAATAATTATTTATAAAAAATAATTTATAAACCATCAATCCGATCTAATCCGATCCAACCCGATCCAATCCAACTATATTGGATTGGATTGGATCGGATTGAATTCCTATTGGATAAATCCAATTGTATATGTTAAGTTGGATTGGATTGAAACCAAGTAAAAACCGATCCAATCTAACCCATGAACACCCCTAAAGAGTGGTACATGAACTTCCCTTTACAAAGAACTATTGTTGCTTTTTTCTTGCCAACAAGCAAGAGCTTGCTTCAATTGTAAGCAACAATATATTTTGCATGTATTTGATCTTAAAAAATAGACAAGCAACCTTGATCTTAGGAATATGTTGCTCTATCTTAATTTGGCAGTTTTAGCATGGTATTTTGCATAGGCTTTAACAAACATCAAGTTGTTACTTTTTTAATATATAAATTTATAATGGAAGTGTATTTCATTTATTATGTACTATTTGTTATTGTATTATTAATTTGCTTTGAGGACTTTTTTTCCTGTAATGTTCATATTTTTCTTTTTCCTGTTAGTGTCTAATTCATTTACTATGAGAGTAAGGCTTTATTTTTTATTATGTTAAGATTTTCTTCTGCCTACCATCCATAATTAATTTAATGAAAGAGTGGATATTTAGTAATTGTTAGTGTCTTCTGGCTAAAAAAAAAAGTAATTGTGGGTGTCTTTGATATGTATTGCAACTTATATCAACTCTTGATGCTTCCAAATCTTATGCTATTAGTGATGATTTTCACCCTCAATCTTATAGCAATATGGAATTGTTTGAGATCCCTTTACTTAGATTGATTTAGACTTCGCAATATGTTTTTAATTTTTAAGCTAAGCTTATCAAGATTTAAATTAAAGATGTGATATATGGAACTATTGTAATGCGATCGTTTTCCAGCGAAGAAAGATTGGGTGATTAGATAAAAAATAATCTTAAAAGGACTTGCTTTTATTGTCTCGAAATTATAACTGAAATAAATATGTGGGTTGAAAAGAAAAAGTTGGACACAATATAATTTAATGATAAATGTCAGTTACATTTTTAACATTATTTTTTTAAAAAAAAATATTTAAAATGTAGGATAAAGATGAAAGAACTATTTGATTTTATTTTAACTTATAAATATCAAATTTATTTATATTTTAAATAACATAATCATATTTTATTATATTAATATATAATATTGGACAACACAACAGTATCTTGAGAGAGTAGTCTAGAGATAACATCTTATCACTATTATATTATTTATCTATCTAAATATAAAATTCATATCGATAATAATCCTGCATCATCGTACAGATAATTTTACTAGTTTAAAAATTAAAAATGTTGGGCAGCTAGACTCAAATTTAAGCGAGTACTTCAAATTCTAAGTGCATCATAGATTCCATCCAAAAAATAAGGAATAATCTAGTATTAATGTGAGAGACTCAACTTTTATATATATATATATATATATATATATATATATATATTTATTTATTTATTTATTTTTACCACTTCTACTTTTTTTCAATTTTCTTTTTTCAAAAGTATCTTATACCATACTTCTCTTATTAAAAGCTAGTTTAAAAAGTACAAAAAAAAAAGATTAAATTACTATTTAATTCATAGATTTTTATCTAATTAATATTTAGGTTTTGGTTTTTGTATTTCGCCAAACTCATTATTTAATTTCTTTATTTTGATATTATCAAACGGTTTAGTCCTCCAATCTTTAATTTTGTGCCTTCCCATTAGTGTTTTACGAAATGTCCACAAGGGTTCAGTAGGTATTTATATAAAATAATTAATTGAAGTTATAAACTTAAAAATTTATATTTGTATAATCAATTTTTTAAACTTAAAGTTTTAAATTATTTTAACAAAATAACTTATTAGAAATATAATTTCTTAAATGTATACATTCAATTAGCCTTTTAGTAGTTTCACAAAAAAACTAATGGAAATGCACAAAACTAAAGACTCAAGAATTAAATTATTGGACAAAATTAAAATAGAGAGACTAAATAATGGGTTTGGCCAAATTAAGCTAAAACTAGGGATTAAATAGTAATTATTCAAAAAAAATCAAAAGCTTCTCCTAAAAGCATTGTCAAGCTAGTCTGATAAGGGTTTGAAATAGGGGCAATGGGCTAAAACCCTTTAACCGCTTAGAAACGAAGCCCATGCTTAGTACAAATCTTAAATATGAAGAGGGAACTAGACACCGGACACCCAAGGATAAAGGCATCCCCTACAAGGACAAGTCATCATCTGACCTACCCTTATAATGTGGATCCCGATCTCACCCTAGACCATAGAGGGTCTAAAGAAGGTTGGGCCATAGTAATTTAACTACCTTAGTATGAATGTACGGTACACATCTTTCCACAACACGCTTGTGTTCGAGATGTGCCACCCAAACATCCTAAAATTAAGAAAAGTTACCTTTTTGAAATTGACAACAAGATAAATACTCACCCTTGTATGTCACTAGCAGACAAACAAGATAATCAATGGTGACCCCTTCTCCAAGAAAATTTTGGGACCGTTTGATCTCAAGTCATACTGTCAGTACGAGGCCTATAAAAGGCCTCCCACGCCACTTTTGTGAAAGGATCCTTTTTTCCAACTTCATTTTCTTTATCTCAATTATTTTCCTCATAGTTCTATTGGTTCAAAAGAACTTTTAGGGAAATCAAGTCACTAACTTAAGAATTGGAGGGTCCTTGCCAAGCACACGTCTGATCCTCCTAACCAGTTGCTCATCTTGCAGGCCTATAAACACAACACAAAGATAGTCCAACTAGCTTCCTCAAAGATTCACCATTAACTTATTGGGTTATCACTTATCAATTTGCACTGCTGTCGAAAAAATTTTATTTTGCTCTTAGATCTTTGGTGAGGCTATAATCACTCAATTTTTTTTCTAAAACTATGGAAGAAAATATTGAGAAAAATCCACTCAAAACCATTTCTAATCCCACTGATAATATACTCAGTAACTCTCAAAACCCAATCCTGACAACCTCTATAACTTTGCCTGAAAATGTCACACCCATGAAAATCCTTCAAAGTTTTCTCACTCAAATCTCATGTTCCACACCCCAACAAAATGGCACCTCTCAACCCATTCCAACTACTCCCACTACATGAAGGCTAACCTACCCTTAATGGTGCAACTCTTAAGCACTTTGCTTCAGGCAGCTAGAAGCCTAGAAACACAACTAACTTTAAACTATAACCCACCTTTGAACCCTAAAAAATCTACATAAAGGGCACCTAATATGCACATTAACTTTGCGAGTATAAGGGAAAGAGAGGGAGAGGAAGTGGAGAGAGTGAGGGAGGTTAAACAAACGAGTAGGCTCAGATATGTCATAGGGGAAGTGAGGGGAGCTAATGCCTTAGAAAGGAAAGTAGAAAGAAGTTAAAGGGGATGGGAGAAGAAAAGAGAGAGAGAGAGAGAGAGAGAGAGGGAGAGAGAGAGCAAAGCATAAGAGGAAGAAGGAATAAAGAAAATGGAGATAAGAATGATAAAGAGAGATCCGAGGGAATGGACGAAGAGTGAAGAAGAAGAGGAGTAAGAGAAACAAGTAAGACGGTAGAACTAAGAAGAAAGACAAGGTCCAATGTTGTCCATTCTTGTTCACATCGGGAGCCTAGAGAAAATAATTAGAGAGTCTCCCTAGAAAGGTTCCACCCAAGAAGAGGAAGAAAAGGGGACTAAGAAGCTTCCAGCCACCAACAACCTCAAGAGATAAGAGATGCTTTCCAATAAATAGTGAAAGAAATGTCCTAAGAAAAAAGGCATACCCCTGGATACATAAACTTGGTTTTGACATTAAAATCCCTCTTCACAAAGGAAGTAGCAAACTATAAAATGCCAAATAAGTTCAAAGTGCGCTCTGTTAAGAAGTATGATGCTCAGTCAATCCCATAACTCACCTAATGGATTATATACATGCGATGGAGTTACAAAACACCAGTAACAAAGGTAAATGAAAGGCCTTTAGGAGATCCCTCGAGTGAGTGGCCACAAGGTGGTATGATGAGCTTGAGTAGGGGAGTATAACCAATTTTATACCACTAGCTGAAAAGCTTCCTTAGGCACTTAGGGTCAAGTATTCCATAAAAAATGAGTACTCAGGTGCTAGAGCAAGTAAAGCAAAGTGAAGGGGAGTCTCTAAAGGACTATCCGGCATGCTTTAATAGAAAAACATTGAAGGTGACTAGATTCAATTATGAAAGGGCTATAAAAGCACTGCAGAATGGGACCATCTGTGTAAGGGGGAAACTAGGAGTACCCTGGACATTTCCAAGCTCACCTCTCTTACAGCAGCCCTAAAAGTGGTCTTTACTTCCTTCTAAAACAAAGACATATGGAAAAAGCCCAAACCTCTCAAGGAAACCCAAAAAAAAAAAAGACAAGTCTTGATGTTGCAAATTCCATGCCACCTATGGACATGACACCAATAAGTGTCAAACTGTAGTGGAGGATATTGAAAGGCTTAATATAGGGATATCTAAAGGGTTTTTCTAAAAAGAGGGGGTCGAAGGAAGCCAAGCCAATAAAGAAAAGGAAAAGGGAGTAGTAAATAGTGGTCATCTGAAGACATAACTTTTTTGATGGAGGGCCCACTCGAAACAACCTATGGAAACAATTAGGCTAAAGCCTTAGCAAGAGTTAGAGAGAAGCTAAGACATGTGTTCTATAATGGGATAAAGAGATAAGTAGAGGAGAGAGACTAGAAACCCAGGCTCCAAATGAACCTAGTGGTGATTTTAGCCATCATCAACAATTTCACAGTGTAAAGGGTCTTTGTCGATGATGGAGCTCTATCAATTTGTTGTCTAATGTAGCTTTTCTAAATATGGGTCTTTGAGATTCCAACTTGATATAATTGGAAAACCCCATTAGAACATTGAACCAAACAGTGATAGGGATAGTAGAAATACCCTTCACAATAGGCACAACTCTAAGAAATATGATAGTGATGGTAGTTTTTATAGTTGGAAAGGTCCTAATGGTTTATAATATACTACTGGGAAGACCCCGCACCCCCCCCCCAATATGATCTAGATGCAGTTGTGAATGTGAGAAGAAGAAAGTTCACAATCCTCCTGCCAGATGGGACGCATTCATAAGTCTACAAGGCCTTTTAGTAGGATATTAGAGTAGAACTTATGAAGAAAAGAGGTTCATGCTACACATAGAAATGGAAGAAGTGGGCATGGTGCAAATATCTAAAAAGGACATTCTATAGAGAATGTAGCTCGTAGGGAATTGGAGAGCTTTTAAGTGGCAAAAGTTGATCCATAGAGGTACCTTAAGGTTAATGCCATTTTATTGGGGGAAGAGTAGGAACAAGCAAAGACCTTTTTAACAAACAACAAGGTCACTTTTGCTTAAGATTGAACAGAAATGCCCGAACTTATCCCTGAGGTGATGACCTATTAGTTTAGTGTGGACCCCTCCTACAGATTTGTCAAATATAAGAAGAAGTGCTTTAGGACTGAAAGATAGAATATCAGAGATGAAAAAGTGGACAAGCTTATAAAGGCAGGTTCATCAGGGAGGTCCAATACTCGAATTGGTTAGATAATGTCATGTTGGTGAAGAAATCGAATGGGTCTTATAGAATGTGTGTGGATTTCACAGACTTGAACAAAGCTTAGGACAAAGACTCATACACGCTCCCAATGATTGACAAACTAGTGAACTCTATAGCAGGGTATGGATATTTTTCCTTTTTAGATGCCAAGACGGTGTATCATCATATTAAGATTCACCTGAACAATGAAGAGAAGATGTTGTTCATTCTAAAATGGGGACTTATTACTACACATTCATCCCTTTAGATTAAAATATGCTGAGGCCATTTATTAAAGGCTAGTAAATAAGATCTTTAAGGATCAGTTGGGGAGAAACTTTGAAGCTTATATGGATATCATGATTGTTAAGAGCAGAAGCTTTGAGGAGCATATCAAGGATTTGGAAGAGGTCATTGGAGTAATGAATCAATATGGGTTGAAGCTCAATTTGGAAAAATGTACTTTTTTATATAGAGAGGAAAGTTCTTAGGGTATAAGTCAGTGAAAATGGAACATAGCCTAATCTAAACAAGGTTCAAGCCATTTTGGATATGCCCACTCCTAAAAATATGAAAGAAGTACAAAGGTTCACTAGAAGACTTTTAGCACTAAACTAGTTCATGTCAAAGTTCTCAAAGAAATACTTGCCATTCTTTAGAAAATTGAGAAAGAATGAAGACTTTGAGTGGATAGAGGATTTCCAAAAGAGACTTAGAAGGTTTGAAGAAGTTCCTAACATCAGACCAAGTCCTCAGCATACCCTTGTTAGGGGAAGAGATATTGATTTATCTTTCTTCCTCACTATATACTATTAGCTCTATGCTACTCAGGAAGGAAGTAGGAGTCTAAAGGCCTATATATTACTTCAGCAAAGTCATTCTAGGGGAGGAACTGAATTACAAACCTTTAAAAAGATGGTCTATGCCTTAGTTTTGTTATGTAGAAAATTCAAAGTATACTTGGAAGCTCACTAAAGAGTAATGTTGACAAACCAACCTCTTAAAAGAATCCTCAATAAGATAGAGACCTCTGGCTAGATGCTCAAATACTCAATAGAACTATAAAGCCACGACCTCAAATACTTTTTAAGAGTGGCAATAAAGGACCAAGCCTTAGCAGACTTTTATCTTTAAATTCTCATTCCTAAATGAGAGCATTCAAGTGGAGGAGGAAGAAGGAAAGAAGTAGGATAAGACAGCAGATAAAAAGCTATGTAGAGGCCTATATGGACTTATAGATATAGACAGGACAAAGAGTGTAGAAGGAAGTGGGACATGAATAGTTTTGAATAATGAAACATGAATTCCCTTAGAGTATGCCTTGAGATTAGAGTTTAGAACCACAAACAACATAGCTGAGTATGAAGCAATGCTCTATGGGCTAAGCCTAGCATATTACCTCAGAATAGAGACCCTAAACATGAACACTAACTCATAGTTGATTGTGAGACACGTTAGAGGGGAGTTCAAAGATAAAGAAGATAACTTCACTTTGTATCCCCCCAAAGTCAAAGAGCTAGTGAAGAAGGTGGAAGATAGGGGAGTAAAGGTAAAGTTCATTAAAATCCTGAGGGATGAGAATTCCTGAGCATATAGCCTAAGAAATTTGGCTGCTTTGCATCCAGTGGACCTACCAATAAGGGTATTCTTAAGGACTCTCATAGCTCCATCATTGAGGAAGGAGAGCAGACAGTGGAGATAAATGATGAGCCTTGGTGGATAGACTTATCAAAGCCTATTTGGAGGAAGGAAGAGAATCAAAGACCTTGAAGAAGCTAAAAAAAGTTAAAAGAAAGGACTTATCACTTCATAGTCCATCAAGGAAGGATATACAAAAGAGCTTTCTCATTACCATAGCTTAGAGGTTTGAAGCCCTTAGAAGTAGACTATCCTCTTATGGAGATTCATGAAGGTTCATGTTGAATTCACATTAGGGGAAAACCTTAGATGTTAAAGCCATCAGACAGGGATACTTGTGGCCTACCATGAATAAGAATGTAAAGAAGCTGGTAAGAAAGTGTCAATCCTGCCAAAAGTTTGCCAACTTGAAGAGATTCCCTATAGTAGACCAAATGCCTATCCAGAGTATATGCCCCTTTTCAAAATGGGGTATGGATATAATGGGTCCCTTTCCTATGGCAAATGGAGAATTCAAGTCCCTCCTAGTAGCAGTTGAATACTTCACCAAGTGGGTGGAAGCAGGAGCCTTACCAGTGCAGTAATGTAATAAAATTCTTGTAGAAAAATGTCATATGTAGATTTGGTATCCCTTACTAATTTGTGAGTGACATTGGAAAATAATTTGATAATGCCAAAATGAAGGAATTCTGCTTTGGATTAAACATAAAGCACCACTTCTCCTAAGTGTCCCATCCATAAAGTAATGGACAAACTAAGGTCACCAACACGACCATTTTACAGGGATTGAAAAGGATGCTAAAGGGCCACGATAGAAACTGGGCAGAACAATTCCATCATGTTTTATGGGCCTATTAGGCAACACTCAGGGAGCCTACAAGAGAGACCCCTTCCAGCTTGATATATGACACTGAGGAGATGATTCCAATATATATATGGCTATTTAGTGAATGAGTAAATTTTTGTGATGATCCAAGTAATGAAGCCTTTATAAGAATTGACCTGGACCATATAAAAGAAATCAGAGACCAAAACCTAATGAGGTGGGGCATCTACAAGAATAAGGTTGTTACATATTTCAATAAGAAGGTCAGAGTCAAAGTGTCCGAAGAAGGGGACTTAGTCATGAGAAGTTAAGAGACCACATGAAATAGGGAAGGCACAAGAAAATTAGCCCTAAACTAGAAAGGTCCCTTCAAGGTGGAGAAAGTCATAAGGTCAACAACATATAAGCTTGTAACAATGAACGGTGAAGATGTTCCACACACTTGGAATTTCTAAAACCTCAAAATGTACTATCAGTAACAAAATTCAATGAGAAAAGATATCACTCTATTCCCTCACACATGTAGTGTCTAATAATAATAATAATAATAAAAACCTTTGCCAAGGAAAGATCTCTTCCCAAGGAGGAAGGACAAATTCTTACCAAGGTAATGCCCCTTTCTAAGGAGGAGGGTTAAATTCTTGTCAAGTCAAGATCCTTCATAAAGGAGAAGAGCTAAATCCTTGCCAAGGTCTTTCCCAAGGAGGAGGGTTAAATCCTTGTTAAGGCAAGGTCCCTCTCCAAGGAGAAGGGTGAAGACTGTCTCCAAAGGCAATTAAGATCACAATAACTAAGAAATAATTTGAAGGAAAAGATAAAATGGAAAAAGGTATGTAAACTTGCAGGAAAATGAATCTCATTCTTGAATATTTATTTAAGTACAAAAGAAGAATTGGGGGTCCACTACATAAATGATCCCTTACAACAATTTACAAAAAAAAAAGAGAGGAAATAATATATAAGAACAATACAAGTTTCTTACCTAAAGAAGTTTCTCCTCCGGTCATTCCATGCTCTACCTCATGGGTACGAAGGGATCCCTTTTCTTAGAATGGAAGCTCATTGGGCAAGGAGCCATCTGCTCCATATATTTCTTAGTGCTTAGCTCCTCGCTAGGGGCAATGGGATCCATATGGTTTAAATGCTTATCCACCTAGAGAAGTGGGGATGAATGGCCTCTAAACACTACAAAAAAAATTAATTTTTATTGACCCAATTTTTGGGTTAGTAAAAATACTGACCCAAAAAATTAAATTACTGACCCAAAAATTGGGTCAGAATTTCTTCCGTCACAAAAGTAAATATTACCAACCAAATTAATTGGATCAGTAATTAATGACGTAATTTTTTGGTCAGTAAAATAAAAAAATTTAGTCAGTAATATTTTAATTAATTACTGACCCTTTACTGACCAAAAAAATGCGTCAGTAATTACAGACCCATTTCTTTTTGTCAGTAAAATAAATTATTGGGTCTGTAATATTTTTCATTAATGACAGACCCATTAGCGACGAAAAAAATGCGTCAGTAAATTACCGACCCATTTCTGACCAATATATTACGTCACTAATTTACTGACTAAATAAAATTGGTCATTAATCACGTCACAAATATTGCAATTTTTATTTAATAATTACATCACTAATTAAGTCATTAATAACAACTATATATATATATATATATAATAAAATTAATTTGAACAATATATTTTTAAAAGCAAGTATGAATAAATTTAAAATAAAATATAATACTATAAAATATTCAAATTTGTTAAACGTCTCTAACTATTCCTAAGCTGAATCATTACTACGTTGAGTGTCATCATCGAGATCAATAGATGCCATGGCATCAGAAGAGGGTGGTGGTTCGGCGGGCACTACAGGGGCTGTGGCAGAGGTAATTGATCAAAGGCAGTAGTAGGGTCTATTGGAGGAGCATGCTGCACATGACGTTGTTGTTGCCATTCCTGAAGGCGTGCGGCTACATCACCTCCTTTCTGAGAAATAAGATCTAAGACTTGTAAAAGTAGATTTTCAACCTGACCTACTTACAACTCAGAAAATGGCTTGTCTGGCTAGCTTGTTTGGGCTAACTGTGCTGGCTGATAAACTGATGTGATAGCAGAGGCCCCTTGAGAGGAGTCAGACTGACTAAAGTACTATGATTCACAAATTCCTAGTCCATAAATCATCCTCATTTCTAGGGTAGCCTGAAGCGTTTCCATATATACCTGACGATGTATATCAATAAGAATTCCCTCCAAATTCAGTGACCTCAGCTCTATAGACATGTCAGTCTCGTCTGTGACAGACTCAGCAGAACTCAAAAACTGTGATTCAAGCTCTTGTAAGCGCATCAGTAGTTTCTCCTG
>CAOJBK010825060.1:0-10690 GCA_948294925.1 Codiaeum variegatum | reverse complement strand
ACATCAGATTTTTTATTTCATGCTTCCACTATGCTCCTTCAGTTGGCATCACTCCTTAAAACATATAAGCCAATAGTCCAAACTTTACTTATGGGAAAATCAAAGATCACCTTGGATGAGGCCAAATGATACGATGATGGGAAGGGTTGATAGTGAAGATGTTGGTGATAGTACGACATTAGTAGCAAAAAACTCTCATCGAGGATGTGGTCAAGAGAGAAAGGGTAATGGTGGATATCAAGGGATCTCTATATCTCAATCTAGTCCTAGATATGATTATAGTGAAAAAGATTGTAATTATTATGGGAAGAATGAGCATATTCAATGGATGTGTAAAGATTTAAAAGATGATATCAAAAGAGTGAAAATTTTAAATGAGAAAGGAATTGAAGAGAAGGGAGAAACAAAAATTTGTTTAGGTGATCCTGATTATGGATATGGATCATTCATGGTTGTGGAGAATGTTGAAGGGGTACTTCAAGATGATTGGCTCCTATATATAGCATGCTCCAACCATATTTGTGTAAATTGTGAGACTTACACAATTATGAGCCTTGTGAAAATAAATTCATCACTTTACCTTGTGTAGTTGATTTAAAAATTGAAGGAATAGGAGAAGTTAAGGTGAGAATTCATGATGGAGCAGTGAGAAGATTAGGCAATGTGAAGCACATGCCAAAATGAAAGAGGAACCTAATCTCCCTAGGTAAGTTGGAGAAGAATGGTTATAATTTCAAACTAGTGATGGTATAATGAAGGTGACCAAGGGGAACTTAGTAATCATGAAGGATGAGAGGAATAAAAAGAATATGTATATGTTGTGGGGAAGCACATTAATAAAGAATGGAGAAATTATTATGCATCATAATGAGGAAAAGAAGAAAAAAGATAAAGGGAAGATCAAATCATCATTCAAAGTGACTTTTGCTGAAGTTGTTCGAGGGGTGAAGGTAGCATGAATAAGAGATTCTAATGCAAGGTGGAGACTTTGAATTATTGATTGTAAGATTTTGAGTCAAGGTAAAGATTGTTCGGATTGTGACTCAAAATCCTAAGAAGTTTTGGAAAAGTTTTTTTCCTATTTGTGTGTGGGAAATATTTCTTAATTGGGTAGGATAATATTTTATTTATAGATTAGAATTCTTATTTTAATTTATTCCTATTTTAATGTCTTTCTATTTAAATGAGAATCCTTATTCAATAGAGATAAGTAATAGGAAGCACTATAAATAGGAGTGTCAGGGAGAGATTTATTTAGTTGTTGTGTTGAGAGAATTATTGTGAGGTTAAGGATGGTGTTCAACACCAAAATTTGTAATCTTTTGAGAATAGTGAAGAGCGATGGATTTAACCATCATAAAAATATTGTGTGTGTTTTTCTTTCATTAAAAATTCACATTAAAATTTTCAATGAAATGGATTCCCCATTTTCAATATAAGTAGTCATTTCGCTAAATAATGTGCAGCCTGATTATATATTCTACTAAGAAAATTACAAAGAAAGAAGTTAAAACTTTTTGATACAATTTTGATATCTCTAATGAATTATTCAAGATAATAATTTTCCTCTTTGGAGCTTGAGACACCATGTGAATCACGGAGGCCATCAATTTCCTCCATAACTCTTTAGATTCTATTACTGGCAGCAAGATTCAAAGCATATAATATTGCATATGCTTCACCAATATAAACTAAAAATAATGAAGGAATATACTTCCCATACATTATTAATAGAGCCCCCTTGAATCTCTATAAATAACACCTACACCATCTGCATCCTTTCCAAATGTTGCCACATCTATATTAAACTTGAGAACAACATTAGGAGGTAATTTCTAAAGTTGTTGGATTGGTTTGGGAAGCAAATTTGTAGAATTAGAATTATAGCTTTTATATTCAAAATATATATTAAGTAATGCAATCATAACTTGCATATAATAATGATTTTTAATTTCAAAATAAAGTTGGTTTCTATCCCACCAAACTCCCTAAGTAACGATTAGAAATAACAAAGTTGATTCTACATTCAAAGATGATAAGATTGTGGCTCCCCAACCTAAAAAAGAAGAATCAACAGATGGCTTAAGCCATAATGGGCAAATTCTCCATAAATGAGAGAACCATGGGCAATCTTTCAAAGCATATTTCAAATTTTCATAAGAAAATTCATATCTTTTGCACACTACATCAATTAAAATTCTAAGTTTAATAAGATTAGATCATACTAGAAGAAGACAATTGCATGCTTTCTAACTGAAATGTATAATTTTTTATGGAATTTTTTGTTTCCAAAGATAATTCGAACAAAATTATAAATTGGATGAATCTCTCATACAAAAGGAAAGATGATATACACTATGAACAATGTAATTTCCATAAGATGAGTGAGGCCATACCATAATGTCAATAGGCCTTCGTTGACTCAAAGGAAGAGAAAGTATTTGTTGTTGTTCAAATGGCAAGAAAATTCTTTCAATCAAATCCTTATTCTAGCATGTAGTTCCTAAAGTAATCACTCACTTAAGCATTTAAAGGCAAAATCCTATTAAGAGACCAAATTTTAAAACCATTTTGCTTCAGCAACCAATTGTCTCCCCACATAGTTATTTTTTCTCCATTACCTACCATCAATTAAATACTTTTAAGAACTTGCTCCCTTTCTTGTAAAATACTTCGCCATAAATAACTTGGTTTGTAACCAAGACTTGCTTTTATGATTATACATTGAGGGAAGTATTTACACTTTAAATTGCAAAATAAGAGAGATGAAAATCAATCATAAGCCTCTAGAATTGTCTTTCTCACACAGCCAAATTGAATGAGTGAAAATCACGAAGTCTTAATCCTCCCTTTTTCTTTGATTTGCAAAGCTAATTCCACATGTACCAGTGAACTTTATGCTCTTCCTTACAGTTTCTTAATAACACTATCTAAATTTAAAAATAGTAGTACATCAAGTTGTTTGCACCATAATATTGTTGAGCTAAAATATTTGGGCATAGGAAAATAAATGGTTCAAGTTGGACTAAGGAGACTGTTTAAATCTATGCCAAATCTTTATCTATGAAAATATTAGAGAACTGTGGAGAATTATAGAATAGACTAAATAGTTATAACAATTATGAGTAGTTCTAAAGAGTAGCATAATTGATCAACAATTATTGTAAAGTGCAAATATGAAATAGTTATTGAGGAATCACTAGATAATGGAAATGGGAGAACGATTCCAAGCCCCATATAACTCAATAAACAACATGCTTTGTGCCTTCTTTGTCTAAATGAACTACTTATTTTTTCACTTTTCTGTGAACTTTTGTAATCAAATTCTTAGTGACTTAATAAAACTTATGTTGTTTTTTCTATTGTTTAGTTCCCTATTTAATTTCTATAATTTATTTTCCTTATTACATAACGAAAATTCTAGATCTTCTATGGAAATAAAGTCTAGGAATCTGTAATCATTTGCTCCTTGAAGTCAGAAGGTATTATATAGGTTCATGAAACTTCACTCATACATTGCATGCCACACAATTCCATGATACAAAAATTACACAAAATAATTTTTGGCATACCCAATGGATTCAATATCATGGCATATAGAATAAGAAATTCTAGAAAGAAAATCAGTATTAGTTCCCAAGAGTTGTAGGATGACACTGCAATAGTAGTGAATGAAGGTCTCGTTCCATAACTTGTGAAGCAAATTGAGCGTTGGTTGACTTCTCCATAATCATTTCATCGATAAGACATGTATGAGATAGAAATGTTAGCAGGCGTTGAAAACTAAGGTAATGTTCCTTATTTTGTTCAATTATAATCACTGATGAAACAATAAAACATTATAAAATACTTAAAAAAGGTGATTAAGAATCAAACTACAATTTTAAAAGTATTTACTGATTCTTTTACCCCCTACCGCAAAGTCCTAAAAATGCAATTTGTACAAAGGCCTACTAAGAAGTCCACAGAGGAACTCGCAGGGCACTCCATTGTTCCATAGGAGGCTAGTGATTCTCATTGACCTGATGAACATTATCTTCCTCTAATTGAAGGGAAAAGCCAAGGACATTCCCTATAAGCCAACCCAAGAGCACCATTCTATAGTTATATGCTATAACTAACCTTGTTAATAATACTACTATCTATGATCTTAATGTAGGTTCACTTAGTGAAGTGTTAAGGAATGTGACACCAACTATTAATAGGAATTAGCAACCTTTCCTTCCACCACAAATACTTAGATGACAAATTCCTATGAATATGGAAGTCACAAGAGACCTTGCTTAAGAATTTTATGAACCTATCTTTAGATAAATTGGCCAACTGTTGCTCCACAACCCATATCCAAACACTATGATTGGGAGAATCCTTATCCTAAAAGGTATAAAATCCTAATTTTCACTTTATTCTCAAGGGAATATGGCCAATCTATTATAGAACACATTGCTAGATTCATTATACAATGTAGGGAGTTAGCTAACTATGAGAATTTCTCTAACTTTAGGTATATGTTATTCCCAAATTCTTTAATTGGTGTAGCTTTTACCTGGTATACCATGTTGTATCGAGATGCCCAACTAACTTAACATGAAATAGAGAATCATTTCCATACTCAGTTCTTTAGATTTGAGCCTAAAATATACATAGCAAAGATATCTTGGGTGACACAACGAGTTCGGAAAACTATAGACAAGTTTATAGCAAGAATAAAAAAAATAAAAAAATAAAAAAAGAGGAACCACTGTAAAATCTTCCTACCTAAGATAGAGTTTATTAAGATGGCACAGAGAGTCTTGGATATAGAACTCTGGAAGAAGTTTTAAGGAAAAAAGCTTAGTGATTTTATGAACTAGCTGCTAAAGTCACTAAGTATGAAGAACTATTCTAAGAGAAAAGCCAAATGAAGAGGCTTTAGGAACATATTACCATTAAGTCACTAGTCCTGAAATTTTTATGGTAGATCTAACAAATTATAGGTCTTTTTTATATCAATCTCGATTGAGAAAGTCATTAGAGGCATGGAAGAAATCACAAGCGTCTAGTGAAACACAACACCATTATACCTTTAATGTCACTAAAATAGAGGAAATCACTGATTTCTTACTAGGGGAGCCTTCAAAAAAGTTTGATTTTAAGGTATTCTATTCTAAACTCCCTAGAGCTAGTGTTACTAATGAATCTATATTGCCTAAAAGTTTGAAAGATGTAGAATTAGTAGGAAGTTATAATTTAGACACTATAGATAGTTTCATTGTTGGGAGTAGGGGTGTCCAAACGGGTTAACGGGTATTGTTCTTGTCGGGTTGACCCATTTAAATGACATGATTAATATCAACACAACACGACCTATTTATTAATCGTGTCTATATTTTTTACCCTAACACGACACGAAAAATAAATGGGTGACACAAACATGATACGTGTAATCCATCTATTTAAATGGGCCATATATATCATAAATCTAAATACAACCTGTTTAATATATATAACAAATATAATACAAACTAGCATAAAATAATTAATTTTAGTTAAAAATTTAACATTTTAATAACATTTGTAAATTTAATTAGTATTCTTAAGTTCTAAAATTCTTAATATAATAAAAAGTTAACTTATTAATATATTTATTAAACTTCTACAAAATCATTCAAGTCATTAAATAGGTTAAATAGGTTAAGTTAACACAATACAACACAACCTGTATAATTAAATGGGTCAATAACGGGTTAGCAGGTCAAACTGCTACACAACATGTTTAATTTGTGTCATAAATGGATCAACCTATTTATGACACAAACCCATTAAACCTCAATCCTAACCCAAAAAAATTTCGTGTTAGGTGAATCGTGTTATCATGTCATGACCCATTTTGACATCCCTAGTTGGGAGAATTCATGTTCCCTATAGATGTTATACAACTTCTATTACTTTGCATATTAGTTTTAATCTATACTAGTGAAAAAATATGTTGTTAATGTTCAAGTTCCTAAGCTCAAGGGGTAATAATTCCTAAGGTCGAGGGTAATAATTCCTAAGTAGGAAGGCTTCCTTAATAGGGTGATAATACAAGCAATTGGTCCAAATCAAACTAAGAAGGTATTGATTAAAAATCCATCAGTATAAATGACATAACATATCAAGCTATTATATAACAAAGCATGTGGGAATAGAAGGCCATTTACTAAGGTTCTTATTAATAATAAGTCGACAATAAATATTATGCCACTTGAAATGTTGTGTGTAATAGGGAAAATCAAATAGGATTTAATTTCTAAAGAGGTATTGGTTTCATTTTTCACTAGGGAGCTTACAAAAACTCTAGGGCTATGTTTAGTTCATGGAATGGCCAAGGAATATAATACCTATTCTACATGGAATAGGTATTCCATACTTTGGTTCAAATTTCAACTAAAGAATTGTAATTCCATGGAATTTCTATTCTTTAATTTTGTGAAATATAAATTCTAAGAAAAATTGAAGAATTGTTACTCCATATAAGAAAAATTAACATATTTTCTCACTATTTTCTATCATCCACCACTTCTACCTCATCCACCACCCACCACCATTATTACCATCCATTAGCACCACCACCTCCTCCTCCTTCTCCTCCACCACCATCACCAATCATCACAATCAATATCCGCCATCACTCACCACCACCATCTATCATTACTATCATTATCACTATTTACATGTATTATAACTATATTAATGTATAATTTTAATTATAATCTTATTTAAAAATAATTATTCTAAACTAGTGAACCAAAGTACAAAATTAGAATTATTTGGGAATAGTTATTCTATTCTTACTTATTCTATTCCTTGGTAATTGATGTTCTATTCCACATCCATTCCATTCCATGAACCAAACTTAGCATAGGAGTATTGCCTATGGAAATTACCATTGGAAATAAGTCTTCTCTACCTATTTTTTTCTCACTAATTCCTTTGCAAATTATAATGTTATTGGATTTATTCCAATTGTTGTATTCCTTTTTCTCTACATCAGTTATTACTATTTAAGAAGGGAAATGATGTAGAGGTAGTATGGGAAGATTAACTTCCATTCATTGCTTATTTAGAAGTGACAGATGCTAAGTACTATGACTTTAATGTTAGACCTATCACGTTCACTAGTAGAAAGGGACATGGAACCATAAAGCCATTAAGATAACTGTATTCATAGTTAAAGAGACTAGGAAGTAAATAGAGATACTACTCAATCCCAACTCCATCATGCCTTATAGGCTAATAGCTCAAACTATAATTATGAAAGAGATTGATGACTAAGGTCACTAAATAGGAGTTGGCAGTAGCTACAGCTGTCATGTTTAAAGTATAATTATAGGAGACCATGGATAAATTAGAATTAGAACCTTTCTCTAATACTTATAAGGCAGAGAAATACATGAGGGAGAGCCTATAAGAGATAAAGATGTGATATAGATGTATGATCTAAAGAATGTGCATCCAAAGTTTAAGGATCTATAACTATAGTTTCATGATTTATAGAAGAGGTAAATCTTGGCACCATAGATGAGCCAAGAATAACTTATGTAAGTCTTTTTTTGCCTAAGACTATGAAAAAATATATTACTATAATCCTTAAGGAGTATGGAGATTTTTTTCCTTGGAGCTATGAGGAGATGCCTAGACTCAGTAGAAGCCATGTGGAACACTGCTTTCCTATTATACCTCAGTTCCATACATATCAATAACCACCTTGGAGAATGTCTGAAGAAGTGGAACTTAATATGAAGAAAATGATGGAAAGGCTATTGAATGATGGCTTCATCAGGCCTACGAGGTAAGTTGATTAGCTTTCTAACATTATTCTTATGATAAATAAAAATGGTAAGTTAAGAGTCTGTGTTCATTTTTGTGATTTGAATAAAGCTACTCCTATATATATATATATATATATATATATATGTGTGTGTGTGTGTGCGTGTATGTGTGTGTGTGTGTGTGTGTGTGTGTGTGTGTTGATTGATTCCACATCTAATAATGAATTTTTATCATTCATAGATAGATATTTAGGGTATAACCAAATTTTAATTATAAAGGATATGCCATCTAAAAAACTGCTTTCAAGTGTCCAAGTTTTGTAGGCATCTTTAAGTGGGTAGTGATGTTATTTGGGCTAAAGATCGCTTGTGCAATGTGTCAATGTTCAATGAATCTTATATTTTATGATATGATTAGGCATTATATGGAAATCTTCATAGATAACATATTAGTGAAGTCAAAGAGAGTCAAGGATCATATGGATCACTTAAAGAAGAGTTTCTATGTGATGAGATAGACCTAACACTTATTGTCTCCTGATAAGCATATCTTTTATTTGCTAAAGCCAAATCAAGTATCAGATTTTAGGTTAAACCATCAGACGACTAAACGATCTAGAAAGAGTATTAGATGAGAAGATCATTGAAGAGACACGCATTAGTTATCTTTAGCAGAATTTGATGTTAAGTGAATCATTCTTATCATTTAGTTGCATGTTTTTTCTTTGTGTCCTTACTTAGTAAAATTGGTTTAGAAAAAACAAACCACATAAGTGTCTCATAAAAATGCTTTTTGTTGGTTTAAATAGTATATTCCATTTGAAAAAGGAATATCCAATTAGGTTTTACATGAAACCTAAGATTTTTCACCAATCCTAACTGCTACCTTTTGATTTGCATATTAAATGCTTTCCCTCACCAGACACGCTCGTATTTTGCTAACATCAATGTGTCAATCTGTCAAAAGCAAAGATAAAAAAACCTGACAGTTTATCTATTATAGAGAATGTCAACTACAACAGCTATTAAACTTGTTTTTACTTTGTTTTTCAAATGGTTATCTCTTAATAGCTATATTTTTCTAACCTATAAATACCCCTTTATTTGATTCAAAAATGGATTGATGAAGAGAAGTGCTATTGCTCATATTGCTTAAAAAGTTTTCAAGTCATGCTTTCAAAATGTTTCATTTCTTTTCTTAAAATCATCTTTCTCTCTTAATTAATAAGAAAATATTTGTGCATTTAAATCTATTTTCTCAAGCAATTTTGTGAATTCATATATTTATTGAGCTTAAGTCTTTTAAGTAAATCTTTTCTTTCACTCAAAATTCCTTTAGTTGCACTAAAAGACTTGACCCACATAGGAATTTTATAATAAATTGTTTTTAAATTTCTTTGTATCTTGATATTTAAAGAGTTATAAAGTTTTCAAGCACCTGTTGTAAGCTTGTGATTGAGTTTCAGGGTGTCACAGCCGCCTATCCCAAAAGTCCGTGAGATTCACTTGCTCCTAATAGCAATGAATAGGTTTTCATAAGCCTATGTGAAATTATGAGAGCATTAGTTGAGTTAGAAAAGGACGCTACTGAGGTTAACTTATATAAGGTGAACCTATGTTAAGATTGCTCTATCCAAATTGAAATAAAGCTGACAGCAAAATACTCACGGTGGTATTCTTGGGGAGTGGATGTAGGCATTAGTGTCAAACTAGTATAAATTTTTCTATGTGTTTTATCTATCTTTTATTGCATACATCTACTCAGTAACTTCATTAACTGACACTTCATTTAACAATTTTGTTATAGACTGTTCACTAAAATTATACATACTGATCTCGATCTAAGTCATAGTCTTCTAATCTAATACCTGGTTTACTACTAAGTATATCAGTAGAGATCTTAACTGAACTCTTATTAATAGTTGAATAGTCAGTTCCAAGAAATAGATAGAAGATTCTGTTAGATCTTCCTTATGCTTATCCTAAGAACTTAATAAGTATAATTTGATAAGTAGTCTTAGGATCTAATATGGGCAGTAAACTGAATCAAATGAAAAAGAGTCCAATTCACCACCCCCCCTCCCTCATCCTCCCTTTTGGACATTT
Source organism: Codiaeum variegatum (assembly GCA_948294925.1). Taxonomy (NCBI): domain Eukaryota; kingdom Viridiplantae; phylum Streptophyta; class Magnoliopsida; order Malpighiales; family Euphorbiaceae; genus Codiaeum; species Codiaeum variegatum. Next base: position 791 of record CAOJBK010825060.1, on the reverse strand, counting down.
AATCTGCATTATCAGTTTTCACTGAATGAGGAAATGCCAATTGAAATTAAATCCATCAAAATGTTCATTTTGTATACAAGCAGGAAATCTTTTGGGGTTTCTAGTTTACCAGAGAGGAGTGGAAGTCGAAAAAAATAAGGCAAAGGCAATAGCTGAAGTTCAAGCTCTATAGAATAAGAATGAACTACAGATTTTCCTAAGGCAAGTCAATTATTTATGGAGGTTTATTTCTAATCTTTCTAAGAAAACTAAAGAGTTCTCTAACTTACTCACACTTAAGTAGACTAAGGAGTTCTTATGAGAGAAAGGCACTAGAAGGCCTTTGATAAAATCAAGCAGTACCTAGTACATCCTCTAATTCTCAGCCCACTTAAGGAAGGATATCCTCTGAAGCTATACTAGTCAACTGTTAATGGATTTATAAGATGGTTATTAACTCAAATAACTCTATGAGCTATGAGTAGGCTATCTACTATTTGAGCAGAGTGTTGTCTCCTATGGAGTTAAATTATTATCCTATTAGAAAATTTGTCTTTTTTTTTCTTTGCTTGTACTAAGCTTAAACTTTATTTATGTAAATCTAGGGTATATGTAGTTTATCAAATAGATTTAATTAAATACTTGCTCATTAGATCTTTACTTCTTAAATTTATAAATCTGTAAAGGGATAAATACTAGCAAATTTCCTAGCAGATCATCCATCTATAGAAACTATAAGTGGGATATAATCTATGGAATTATAAGTTTATGGAATAAAAAAATCCATGGATTATAAAGTTTGATGGTTTTAG